>OZ023263.1:114251050-114263550 GCA_964006375.1 Tillus elongatus
TCCACTCATATTTCATGGCATACCAGTTTTTGCTCAAGGACTCCACGGTTGAGGGTGGATCTTTCTCTAATAAATTTTCATATAATGCAATGTATGTAAGTCTCTAAGCTTCAACAATCAACTATTTTCTGTACAATTTTTAGTGCTGTTTGTTGTTGAACAGGTGTTATGCTTAATTTGACAGTCGATATTTATCTGTTGAATGTTCTCGTTGCATGGAAAATGCATATCAAAACATTTGCACTGAGAACATGTTCCTTCAGTAATCTAAAATTTTTCGTAGGGTGCAAAAACGTCTCCCAACTTCAAAATCACGTTTGTATTGGTTTATGATAAGAGATATTCCTTACTTTAGCAGTTCATGATTAGCTTACTTTTTTACTACAAAATGTTAGGTTAGCCTGTCTACCACTCTGGACGGCCTTCTATAACTTAAGGCGGGGGTCTTTCTTATGACAAACGGAACATCCTGTCGGCCGACTGTTTTCTACTATGTGTTGAGAACGGCCTTCAGAAGCTTGGCAAACTGTTGTAATTTCGAAGAATTTCTTAGAAAGCAATGCATGAAAACTGCTGGACAATAGTATCCTTTGATTATATTCCCAATATGGCTGGCGGTTATATAGCGTGTGCAAAATTAAAAGTAGGTAAATCACTTCGGCGTTGCAGTTTGGATACGTGCCGACGTTAGTTAATCGAAGCTAAGATACGCTAGACACGGTTCGTTCCTGGACGGATGAGTAGTTTGTCATTTCGTCCGGGTCTGGTAAAATATCCAGTGTGCACTTTCTTGCTCTAATAACCATATTAGTTGAGAGAGGTCAAGAAATCCAAAAGCAGCCCATGTTACAAAACATTGAACTATTTTTAAACAAAGCGTGTAAATATCTAGGGTCGTGTATTTTTAGGGTGTTTTGAAAAATGAAACTGGGAAATACGACCAAATGAAAGAACAACATGAAGATGCTGTAACAAAAGGTATTTATTAAAGAATAAAATGAAATGTATGTATATATATATATATATATATATATATATATATATATATATATATATATATATATATATATATATATATATATATATATACTGTGGTGATAATTAAGAAAACACTCAAATATTTAACAGGGGATACATTTACATGTTAAATATTAATATTTTCTATCGCTGGCTGATTGTATTAGCTGACTGGGTATTTTAACTACCCTGGAGCATGTTGACCAAAAGTTGGGTATTCTGCTTACCAAGTCCAGTATGCAGGTCAGTATGATAACCAGTTTTGAGGAAGAAAAATCCATGCCATTGCACTTGATGACATCAGACGTTTTATTCAATTGGGACTCACACACTAAGGCATGGAGTTGCCTTTGTGGTCAGTTTTACTAGGTTAATCTGAAATAAAATAAGATATTCGAGGTGCTTAGTTCGAGATTGGATAATAAGTGATTATTGTTCATGCTTGAACAAAGGGTTTACATGTGTATTTAAATAGGGTTGGGCATTAAGGTGGGCCGAAGAAAAAGTTTTTTTTTTCAGCTACCATAGCGCGGAAAACTTGCTCCTAAGGCAGATAAGTGAAATCGAAGAAAAAAAAACGAAAAAAAATCGGCTAATATCTTCCGGTTTGGCATGACCCCTAGGAGAATCATTAAAAACTGAAGAAATTAACAATTTTTAATTAATAAGGAAAAATAGTTTTTCCATGGAGTTCAAAGCCTACTGCTCTCTTGATAAGTGGAGAATAGCACAAGAAAGGTAAATAAACGAAACGAATAACAAACGGTCCAGTATTGGTCGTGCCAAACAACGTTTTCAACACTAAGTTTCAAAATCTATATATTTCAACAAGAAATAGTGAGTGATTAATGTTACAGAAAAAGAGAGTGCTAACTTAAAAGTCTATCACTTATTCTCAACGGTACCTGCCATTTTAAACTCTGACTTATTGGAAAAAGTTGGAATGATGGATCTTGAAAGAATCGTTGTTCTAATGAAACCACCCAAAAGTCGGCACCAACGACGTTCAGGGTCTCCTGGCCTCTTCTGGCAACTACGCCTCACACCGCTTGACTGCTTGTGTATGAGATGGAAACTTGTTAAAATTCCAGTCGGCTGCTGTTCCTGATTTTATTGCTACTGAAATTTCCTCATCTTTCACTCTCCGCAGCAAAGGTAGCGACGAAAGATTAAAGGTACTCCAGACTATCATTTCGGTGTACTAAGTGGCCGCAAAATTCAGTATTGGTGTGACAAAGCTTTTAACTGACTTTCCTTCGTATTTTTTCAAGCCTTCATTATCCTTCTGAGCCCTAACTCTCTGATGTGTTTTCTTTCGTCTACAATCATAGACAAAAATAGATTTTCGGGCTGAGCAAAAAACCCGTTACGTTCAAGAACATGGTCTATCACTTGAGTTAACTTTTGAGGAAGGAACCTCGACGTTCCCATAGCTTCAAAAACATGCCTCGGGCCATCCGTAAAGTACTCGCATTTTTTTAGTGCTCAACCAGGCAGACATATAAGACCTTAAGATGGGTTTTTCATACTTTATACACAATCTGAGAACTCTGTTCCCGTAGTTAACCATCTCGAGTTAGGAAGAGAACCAAGATCATGAACAGACAAGTCTTCTGAACATTTACCTGAACTCACAGTAGTAAAAATGTTGATTAGGTATTGCTGATTTTTGCTCAGCAGTTTTCTCACATCCACTAAGCTGCCCGACAATTGGAGTAGAAAACTATTTGGCCCCGGTTGTGTTACCATCAAGACTTTGAAATAGATGCTTCAATGGAAGCTCATTTAAATGCAACAGACACACCACCCACTGCAGTGGCCTCTTCACAAGTTATTTCATCAAACGAATTACACCAGTTTTCCAATCTGTTCCCCGCACCTGTTCGTTTTTCATTCGACAGTCAGTCCGCAATAGCAAGATCACTCAGTTTGATCGAAATAAAATTCGCTTCGGTAAAGGGAGAAATATACCAATCACACAAAAATGCAATAATTTGGTGTTTTGAGGCGCTTTGCGCGACCGGAAATAAACAATTCATTTGCTAAGCCGATATTTCGAATTAATCATTTAGTCGTCTTCTACTGATTCCACACTATAGCGGTTTCACCTTATCATTTTAATACATTTTAAAAGTCACGAAAAGTATCTACATTTCACAATTGTTTTCGATGCGCGCCCGGACGATATCAACCGATTTTCTATTTCTTTTTTATCCGATTCATCTGCCTTACGGGCATGTTTTCCAAGCTATAGTAACTAAAAAAACTCTAGACGCAGCAAGTACGTTATGGTAGTTAATTTTCATAAGAATCGTACTCTATTAGTAAGATATATTATTAAAACTAATTCTTTAAATTTAAATGGACCTTGGAGATCGGTTTTAGAGGTCCCAGTTTTCAAATATTTAAAAAAAATTATATTTTGTATGGAGCTACTAAATTAAAATTTGATCTTAGATATAATACGTAAGTACTGCAACTGCCTTTAAAAAAAGTGTGTTACAAATTTCATTAAAGTTACAAACGTTTTTCAGAAAAAATAAATGATTTACAAAGGAAATGTACCTTATAAAAATATGTAAGTACTGCAAGTGTCTTAAAAAATTGTGTTACAAATTTCATTAAAGTTACAAACGTTTTTCATAAAAAAATAATTATTTACAAAGGGAATGTATTTTTCCATATTAATTGCTTGGATGGTTTTGTTTTAGTCAACCCATCCAGTTTTTGCAAACAATACACACACAAAAAAAAAGGTTTTTTATGTTATGGTAGAAAATTTTCGTAAAAATATTTCAAATCCGATAGCTCAATAAATTTCCCATTAAGCCAGAATCTTCAATCTTGAACCTTAGTAACACCTATGTAAACGCACGTTCGTAATAAATTAAAGAAAAAATAACATATTGAGCTTCGTTTTGTTTTAAAAATCCTTTTTTGTTGTTTATTGTTTGCAAAAACTGTATGGGTTGACTAAAACAAAACCATCCAAACGATTAATAAGAAAAATTCCTGTCATATTTATAATTTGACTGGTACATTCCCTTTGTAAATAATTAATTGTTTTCTGAAAAACTTTTATAACTTTAATGAAATTTGTAGCACACTTGCAGTATTTACATATTATATCTAAGACCAAATTTGAATTTAGTAGCTCCATATAAAACATAATTTTTTTCAAATAATCGCTAACTAGGACTCCAAAACTGATCTCAAAGGTCCATTTAAGTTTAAAGAATTAGTTTTAATAGTATATCTTACTAACAGTGTACAATTCTTATGAAAATTCATTACTATAACGCACTTGCTGTGTCCCGAATTTTTTGTGATACTGGAACCAATAAGTATAAGTTAGTATTTGTTTTACTTGCCAGGTTATTAAAAATATTGAAGAACACAAATAACGATAAGCATGTGCTACTTACCTTTGATCAACAATTGTGTCAGAAACTTAAGGACCAAATCAAAAGAGCACTTTTTAATAACAACCCTAACATAATATGTAGAGATATAATAATAACGAATCTTCGAATGTTTTGGGGTTAGATTGATATTTAAAAGTGAATAGATTTCTGGATCATAATGCTACTGGCGCTGAAGCGTCGGAAATTAGTACTGAACTTATATGTTTAAACCATTTTATTGAAGTGAAACTTCTATTTGGTATATTCTGTAATATAACAAAAGATTTTAGTTTTAATAAATGTAAATAACACGTTGAGTGTCTCACGTTTCGGCGTCGGCAGTCAGCTGTCGGCGGATCCCGTTTTGCGATGACAGTTGGCCTACCATGCAGCGGTGTCAGATTGAGTAAATTAGAATTTATGATAAATCTAATGAGAAGTTATTGGTAACTCAACATTTATTAATATTAGCCACATTTATTGGATGGATTAATTTTTTGAAGAACTTTTATTTGTCTTCAGTAAGTACCAATATGTACCATGGAGGTGTTGCTGGATCTGCCTCCCCTACACTTAGTTATTATGGGGGAGGCCAGGATAGGACTATACAGACTAGCCTGCAATGGTATACTGAAGATCAACCCAGGCTTCAGGGGCCACTGCAAAATTCAGGAGATCGTGAAGGAGCCCATGCTTGAAATGAGGTCAGCCCGCGAATGTGCATGGCGGGAGGAGACGCCGGGCATACCACGGGACGCGCTCGTCTGTTTCACGGACGGATCCGGCGGGGAGCGTGGGACGGGGGCAGGTGTTTACTCGGAAGGACCGAGGGTAAGTCATAGTATTTCCCTCGGAGCCCATGCAACGGTGTTTCAGGCCGAGATGTACCCCATCCTGCACTGTGTGCGGGAGAACAAGAGGAGGGGCTACACCAACAAGCGGATCCTCATAGCCACAGACAGCCAGGCAGCCCTTAAGGCACTAAGTAGCCCACGGGTAAATTCCTGGCTGGTGAGTGAGTGACGAGACGAGCGACCTGGCTGGGCAGAATGAGGTGACCCTCATCTGGGTGCCGGGTCACTCGGGGGTCAAAGGCAATGAAGTCTCGCGAAGAGAGGGTCAGCAGAACCATTTATGGGACCAGAACCGGCTCTGGGCGTGTCAAAGAGCACTGCCAGGGGAGCCATTAAGTCCTGGGTCAGAAACCAACACAAGGTGTACTGGGCGGATTGTCCAGGGCTCAGACATGGGAAGTCAATAATTGACGGACCCAGTTCAAAGACAGCTGTGGAGCTGCTAAATCTTAGCAGAGGACAGCTTAGAAACACAACAGGTCCCTTGACGGGACACATGGCCGTCAAGACACACCTGCATAAAATGGGGCGGTTCGAAGGGGACCTCGCATGCAGACTCTGCGGCCAGGGGGAGGAAACAGCCCAGCACATCTTGTGCGGGTGTAAAGCTCTGGACCGGAAAAGACAACTGATCTACGGTCAGTCTAGACCGGAGACAGAGCAATATAAAACTTCACCCTACCAATCGTTGTGCAGACTAGTTCAAGGCACAGTGATTTTGGAATGGGTGGAGTAAGACTAAGGGTATGCACAATCAACCAAAGGTTGCAGTGCTATCGGGGCGGCAAGGCCGCGGACGAACCCTGAGGGAACAGAAAAAAATATGTGTTATTACCACATCTTTTACATTTTTAGATTCAAATGAAATTTTATTAAATCTGACAACTCGGCTCTCTATATTTAATTGTCAGGTGACTGTTTCTATTTGAATAATCTACTCAAAATAACGCATTCACAGTCTAATCATCCTTATCTACATTGAACGTGGGAAATGCTGCATGAAATTTGAACTGATATCCTAGACTGTTTATTCATTTATAATTTTGATTTTTTAATAACTCCTGTCCTCGTATGCCATTTAATTTGAAATTTGGCTAGCAGCTATATTGTTACGTTTCCTATATATGTGCAAATTTTCATTCGAAACACTTCAATATTTCAAAAAATATTGCGTTTTCAAAGTCTTCTTTGCATTTTTTTTTCTAAGAAAACATAAAAATTGCAACTGACCCCGGATATAGGTTCTAAAGGCTCTAATTCGCGCTCATTTGAAAAAAAAAATCAAAATTCACTAAAATAAATAACAACAACAATGGACATCTTCAGCATACTTTGGTAGCTCTTTTGTGGGATATTATGCGGTATTTTAAATCAATTTAATAATAGTGTACCGTAAATTTATTAGAACTGATAATATGAAGTCGCTGGTCTCTCGCGGTCAAAAAAAAAGTTAAATCTGTTGCGTCATTACGAAAAATTGTAAACGTTCAAACAAAAAATACTGAAAAACATTTTGGTGCTAATTTGTAAGGTGATTTACGAGCCAAAGGACTCAGGTCAATTGCTTATTGAACCTTAATTTCAAATAACACACTTATTACTCAATACAGATCTAAATATTTTTTCTTTGGTTAAGAAGTCTCTACATCTGTATTTAGTATGGAACGGTTTCACCAAGTGCGGGTAACAAGAATTAATTAATAAACATTTATTATTATTATTTTTAGCATTATTCTTAATATTATAAGGCGAAATTATGTAATTAAAACAACAATGTCCACTGAATTTTGGTTTGTACAGCCACGCTTGATTACATACTCTACTTATATTGTATTATCCGCTCTACAGTTACTAGAGACGATGGTCCAGAAATTTTGTCTTATTGAAAAAAATATATAGCTAATGTGAATTATTCAGCCTTGTTTCTATGGAGGAGCCCTTTTATCATGTGAATATATTAGAGGTCCCCATTTTTAATTAAATACTTGAAAATATCTAAAGTACGTGGAATATAATATCCCATTGGGAAGTAATTAATCATTTGTAAGTGTTCAATTTGAACGACTGAGTCACATCTGTCACGGACTTTATGCAATATCGAACTTAACAATGAATCAATTCCAGAACGTCAAGATCCCGCTGTGTACTCCACATTTTATTGCAATAATTAATTTAATATACCTGACAAGTGCATACATGCAGCGTTTCATGTAAAATATTGTTTACTATTACACAAAACCTCCCTAGATCACGATTGATGTAAGTTTACCTGACCTAACCGTACTTTGTTTCTATTTGATGTATGTTTTACTTTATGTGTATAAAATATCGAGTAAGTTTTTTTCTGAAAAATCAAGATACATAAAAAGTAGCAGGGCTCAGCAAGTGCGTTATAGTGGCGAATTTTCATTAGTTTTACAATACATAACGGAAATTACCTTATGCTACGCACAACATTCGACCTGTTTAAAGTCATTTATGTTAAATTTAGTCTGTGAATGATAGATAACCTTTCTTAATTAACCTAAAAGCATCTGAGCTTTTTCTATTAATCTCATATGTCAATCAAATTGTGACATTCTGTTAATTAGAAAATTCGATTGAAATGTAATATAACCATCTTTGCAACGATTAGTGAGCAGAAGGTAGGAAACGTGAAGACCATGTGGATGCCAGCGCCATCTATTGCTTCAAATTTTTACTACTGTCAAAATCATAGCTACCTTTGTTACCGGTCTTGCAGCTGTCTAATTTTGTGTGACTTTTCAAACTTGTTATATCATCTTACCGCTTACCTATCCATTTGCGTTGAATGATTGAGATTAATTGTGTCAGAATAAGTGGTGGTTGTGTTATTTGTGTGAATTAAAAATGAGCCGTGGATCATATTGCATAAGTAATTCATGTTGCATGAATAAACACAGCAACAGAGTTGTAGCGTCTTTAATTTTCCAAAAGATCGTCTGCTGTAAGTACGCATTATACATTTATTACAACTATTACCGAGTCCCTAGAATTATCAGAATTGGAATGAAAAATACAATTTTATTTGCAGAGATAAGCAGTGGATTGTTGATAGAGGGGGACCTATTGCTGGATGACCAATATCTCAAATCCCATTATCAAGTATGCTGCAAACATTTTTCCTACCACCAATTTAAAAACTTACCCAAGGATTCTTCTGGAAGCAAGAGCTTTGCCAATGAATAGTACTGATGTTTCAACAACGAGTGGAAATATTGGACAAGAGCATAATTACTGCAGTTCATCATTAATAAATCTAGAAGCATTTGATTTATTTATAACAAAAATTTTTTTGTTTTTTTAAATCAGGAATCATTGCAGCTGCTCAACTGGAAAATAGAAACAGAAACAGGAAAGTTGTCAATAATAACCAAAAACTGAAAAATATGTGTCATGAATGAATATAAAAAAATAATATATTAATAAATAATTCAACATTACCATTTTGCATTTAAAATTTTATTATTATTGCTTATAATAATAGTGGGAAAATATTTTGACAGTTGGTACAGTGGAAACTTCTTTTAGAGTCTGAAATTTACCGCCATTCAGTTTTTCAAATTACCCGCGTCTATTTCTGTCATTTTTAAGCGACTAGAGCGCTGCAGACGTGTCAAATGTTAGAACTAGCTAAAGGTGGTCGCTCTTATGTACAGATAACTTATGGGCGTTTCCTATCTTCTCCTTACTATCTTTGCATCTTTAATTATTCTATTTAACTTTAAAACTTCATGTTCTACCAACAGTGAATATATTACGCGGCGTTTCAAAATTATGTTAAATTTAATTCCGGAAAAATTTGGGTTGTATTTAACTTAACAGAATTTTGACATATTGAATCTGAAGTTTGGTGGTAATATAAGTGTTAAATTTCGTAAAAATAAACGGACAAGTTTCAGAGATATAGTATTTTCGACAAGAATATTTGCAGTTTTGCATGGAAAAACTTGCCTCTCAGAACTGGCCCACAAACTTAGCCCCCGGAAAGAATTTTCCAGTGAAATAAAAAAAAATCATTAGTCACGTATAAAGTGTGAAACTGACTTCGGATATGGATTCTAAAGGTTCGAATTCGCCCTTTTGAAATTTCGAAAGTCATTACCACTATAAGTGAAATTTCGGTAAAAGCCTTGGATACCTCGATATCTCTTTAATTGCACCTCTTATACTTATTACTTATTTGCTTAGGATAGCTATAAATGTAACTGTTGTCACATGATATCGTTGCGAGCTTAATTTTTATATTTTCCTCAGTAACAGATTTAACATGATATAAAAAAATTATTGATTGTTGTTGCCCTTACTTGGTGAAACTGGTCCATACTACATACAGACTTGGAGACTACTTCTCTGTCTTCACTGTTGGTTTTCGTTTTTGTAGGTGAAGGACGTAGCCAGCGCGTAAGCTAACTGGAAGAAGTGGCCCTTATGAATTCTGGAAGTTCTAGGATGTTCTTCAACGTTTCTGTGACTCGTTTGGCTGTTTGACAGCATTCTCAGACAGATTAAAATTGAATTAGTACGAAATCATGACAACTACAAATAAACATCTGTTGCTATGTTATAATCTGATGTTTTGATCAATTTTTTTTATCAAATTGAAAATAAAATGAAACACAGATGGCAGATGAGGCTTTCAAAATGTCTACGTGATGTATGTCAATATTTAACATAAAAATAGAACTAGCCTATAATAACTGTGATAACAGTTATAACAATAAAATAACTAAACAATAACAGTATAAAAGCAGTCTCTATATAACGAAATTATTGACATACATCAACTCATTATCTCATTACAACTTTTTTGAAAGAATAGTTAAATTTATTTTTCTTTGACTTATTTAATTAGAAAGAAGAATATCCAAGAAAGGGGAATTCGTTAAATCAGTTTGCTCGTTTAAAACAAGGTAGCTATTGTCGTGTGTGTGCTTTGTGACTTCTAAAGCTTCAAAAAACTCTAGTTTACGTTTGGCATTATAAAAATGTTGTGGTTGTATGCGGTTATTTACTGTAGGTCTATGTTCTGTATCAATAATATGTTTTGCAAATGTAGATTTGTCAGCGTGGCTACTCTGTTAAAATAATAGATAAAATGATCGAGAGAAAAGAATACAAATTAGAGATTAATTTAATTTATCCAAATATTAGAGACAAAGAAGACAACAGATACGTTTCGATAACTTATTTTAGAACCATTTCAGAAAACATTTCAAAAATTTTAAATACCTGTACAAAGGTAGCTTTTAAATCTTACAACACGACGCGTGATTTACTATTTAACGCTAACGAAAAATCTTGTTTCCTGACAAAAGCTGGAGTTTATAAATTAGCTTGTACACATTGTAACGCAATCTACATAGGTCAAACTTCTAGAAATTTTAACACCCAATACAAAGAACATATTTCTGCATTTAGAAATTTAATTTATTTAGGTTGCTAAAACTAAAAGAAAACATGTATTTCTCAAGTCAATTAAAATTTCAACATTTTTTGTAGACCGTAAAAACATTATTTTATTAGTTTAATTAAAAATTGGTGGCGGAACCGGGGAGGGGTAGGGCATGGTTGCTGGGTTGCCGGGGTTGGCAAAAAGGGCCCGTTGTGGCTATTTGCCTTGCGTTAGCCTCCCCACCATAGCGACTACTACTTAGTTAAAACTTAGGAAGGGAAACGTCTTACAAATCATGAAGGCTAGTTTGTGGAGAGTGTGAGGAAATAATGGCGGAGAGACTTTTATGACGTTTGAGCTGTAAAATTTGAAGTGACAGTTCAATATATTTAGACATTTGTTTGGGAATGTAGTTTTTAGCGAATTTTCGTAAAAAACATTTACCTTGGAGAGATCGCGACTTTTGAATTTTGAAAACATTTCTTCAAATGAGCACGAGTTTTCATAAGGCTCCTTTGGCACTTAAAAACTAAATTCTTTATTTCGAAAATGTAACAAGGTTAATTATATATTAAAACAAAGGAAAATACAAAAGCCGTTTAATGTTAAAACTATCGGAATATATTCTAAAATAATATTATGGTATGCTACGTGTATTTATTAACTACGTTATGCTTAGGTAACATTATGAAATAAACAATTAAAACAAAGGATAAATTAAACTTAATAAGTAGTTTTCACAAATTCGCGTTGACCGTGTGCTTTACCTTCTACCACACTACGTATGTATTTTCTAACACAGTATTATACCGGTTGGCGCAACTCCTCCCTTGCTAAATAAGATTTAGAGTATCTAAATTGTTACATCTTGAGATTGATGCCCTCCAAGAGGACTTCATGAATCTTCCTAGTTCTTTAACTTTTAAATTTTCATATACAAGAAGATGCTACTGTTAACAAAACGACTCAAAGAGTTAAAGCAAAAACATTTATAGAAGTTTGGATTGCAGGAACGCCTATTGTTCCTTAGCGGTTAGGGAAAGTCTGACCAATGGACGCCAGAATTTGAGGTCATCCACCTTTTCATCTCACATACACTCCTAGCGGTTACGAATTTAGAAAATAGTTACATTAAACACTATCTTGGCATGTAGTTGTGCCAGAGTGCTCCATCCAGAATAAAAATTATGTTTTCAATTCCTTCTTACTTGTTTCGAAACCGTGATCGCTTAATATTTGTAACCAGTGGCTGCTCGCCGGATGACGCAGGTGAAGAGCTGCTTCACCTATATTTTTCAGTAAACTTTTTTAAAATTCAAAATCCAATGTAATTTTTTTTTTATTCTCTCAAATTCACTTGGCAGCTTGGTACAACCACATAAAAATATCGTAACCTCGTGTCACAGTTTATAAGATAATATATTTTTATAGTATTTTATGGTAAGATAGTAGGATATAATTTGCAAGTCCCTGATCCCCGAATTGAATATTATGCTTGCTCATTACATGTTGCAGTGCAGAGCACAGACTATTGCCGAGCCACCGACGAGTCTGAGGACTGAGACAGATTCTTGTATACAGAAATACTGCGTCGATTCTTACCGCTTCCACGCGACCGCTGCCATGACAACAGCAGGTACATGGTTGGTTTGATGTTTTATTATGACAACAAAGTGATGCAGAGTTATCAGCTTGTTTCCAAGGGTAGATAGTTAGTAGTTCCCTCGTTTTAGATTTAGTTTGATCGTCGGACGAAGCGTATTTGTATGTTTATTATGTTGCCGTTAAATGATCCGGTATGTGTTTTTT
>OZ023263.1:114268550-114383334 GCA_964006375.1 Tillus elongatus
TAAGTCTACGTAAAAAAATTCCATAAAATATTTTTCATAAAAACTGCCTTAAACAATTTTCTTTTCACGAACATTCATCAAACAATCATTTGTTACGAATTTCGTTAAAGCAACGTCCCACAAAAACTTCTCTATACATTCTTTCACACAAAACTTCGAAATTCCTTAAAAAAATTTGCTAAAAGTTTTTTGTAAGAAAAGTATTTATTTCATGGACATTTTGTACATGAAAATTTGCTAATAAAATAAATTAAAATGTATGCAATCAGATCTAAATACAGAGGTAGATACTTTTTCTGCGGCATTACGATACATTTTTCTTTTGCCTGACGATGGTGTAGAAAGCCAAATCGCTTGCAGAGAAAAAACAAGCACTTGGGAAGCCACAGAAAAAGTCTCTACGACTGAATCAAATATCCAATGGTTTCACCAAGTTAAGGCAACAGAAGAAACCTTGTCAGTGATTAAAATTGAATTGAAAGTGTCAAATTTCTCACCCCATTAATGAATTTTTCTATAAAAATTCGTTAAAAATTTAGATTTGAACCCGCGCCTGAAGTTTATCCTTGAGTTCGGACAGTGCTTGTAACATTAAGCTATGGTGCATATGACAGGTGTTGGGCAATGTAAGAGATATAATATATCTTGTGTGTCATTTTTTTACGGTTTCGAGTTATTTATACCAAATAATTTCTATTTCAAAAGGTTTTTTGGAAAATATTTTAATCAAATGAAGAAAAATTATACTTTGAATATAGATCTAGGACTTTGTTAAAGACATTTAATATTTTTGAAGCATGTCCATAATGCTTGTTTAAAAATTCCAATTTTGACGTTTTAAATCGCCACTTTGACATTTTCAGAAGAAAAACCATAAAATAATAAAATTTTCAAAGTTATTTCTCTCGTACTTCTCAACCTTATTGAACCGAGAAAAAAGAAATATTTTGGTCGTGTCTTCCCCAGCAGCCAAGGCACTTACAAAGGGAAGGTACCTACCAAATTTCATCAAAATAGGCTCATTATTTTTTTGAATGTGTGATACACACACACACACACACACACACACACACACACACATATATATATATATATATATATATATATATATATATATATATATATATATATATATATATATATATATATATATATATATATATATATATATAGTAAATAGTATATTTTCTCCATCAATGTTTACATGGCTCGTCAAAATAACTAAAACCCTAATCAATAACATAAACTGGTAAAATATATTCCTAAGCAAAACCAAACAAACCAAGCAAACGAGACAAAACATTTCTACAAAACATAAGTAAAACTTAAAATTTTAAATAAAAATGTATACTCTCAAGTCAAAACGACACATATATCTCAACAGAAGGGTAGATAAGATAACCTCTGAAATTTACACAGGTAAAATTGGCATAAAAGCTAATCAACATCAACAAATTGACCCACAAGCTACAGTCCATGTGTACACACTTATTTATTGACTGTTCCTAACATAAACTCTTCTAATGTGTAGATTTGTGTTTTAGGAGCATCCGTTTTACTGCCCCGTGGAACTGTAACGGTGGTTTACTCTTTAGTTCAGCCGGTAATTTATTATATAACTTGGAACCCCAATAGTCAACTCCTTCTTGTGTTTGTGTGAGCCTATCATATGGTGTTCTCAGATTATTTTTATTTCGGGTATCAAAACTGTGTGCCTGATTATTCATTGGAAATTTATTTAAATTACAATGTACATATCTAACACATTGTAATATGTACAGCGCCGGGAATGTAAGTATTCCCTCAATTTCGAATGTTTTCCTACAGTTTTCAATTGATTTCAAACCCGTCAATATTCTGCCAGCCCTCGTCTGCATTAAAAAGGCATCAGTTGTAGCAGATGAATTACCCCATAAAAGTACTCCGTATGTGAGTACGTTGTGACAGCAAAGTATACTGTCTTTGCTGTCTCCTCAGTACTGAACTGTTTTACTGTTCTCACTGTATGTATTGCAGTCGATAACATTTTTATTACGTCCTTAATGTGGATGCTCCAAGTGAGTCTGTTGTCAATTTGCCTAAAAATTTAAGACGTTGCAACTCATATGTTCGCTTAAAGTTTAAGTGTTGAGTTTTACCACTATTTAACATAAGTTTATTATTGTCGAACCACTTTCTTGACGCTTTCAACGTTTTCTTTCTTACGTGCTCCAGGTCGTATTCTTAACCCGCGGTAATTAGGAACGATGCATCATCTGCATAGAGATAGGTGGAAACTGTCTCACGTGGTATAGCTAAACCATTAACATAAATGAGAAACATAATGGGTCCCAATATAGACCCCTACGGCACCCCATAAAAACTGAGACTTCATCTGAACAATGTACATCAAGAAACACCGCTTGTCGTCTGTCCTGAAGGTAGGATTCAATTATTTTTAGTTGTATACCCCGTACTCCGTCATATTCCAACTCTTTTAATAAGGTATCGTGACTGATGGAGTCAAACGCCTTTGACAAGTCAGGTGATATTATTTCAGCTTGCTCGTTGCTATCTTTTGATCGTATAATTTGGTTTACGATTTCGATAAGAGCTGTTGTTGTCGAGCGTTGACTTCTCTAACCATGTTGACTGATACTGAACACTTGTTTCATTTTAAAGTAGTTAATCAGCCTCACCTTCAAAATTTACACAACATCTTTTGAAAATGTTGACAGAATCATTAACATAAATGAGAAACAGAATGAGTCCCAATCTAGACCCCTGCGGCATCCCATAAAAACTACGACTTCATCTGAAAAATGTTCATCCAGAAGCACCGCTTGTCGTCTGTCCTGAAGGTAGGATTCAATTATGTTTAGTTGTATCCCCCGTACTCCGTCATATTCCAATTTTTAATAAGATATGGTGACTGATGGAGTCAAACGCCTTTGATAAGACATGGGAAATTATTTCAGCTTGCTCGTTGTTATCTTTTGATCGTATAATTTGGTTTACGATTTCGATAAGAGCTGTTGTTGTCGAGCGTTGACTTCTGCAACCATGTTGACTGCTGCTGAACATTTGTTTCATTTCAAAGTAGCTAATCAGCCCCACCTTCAAAATTTCCACAAAATCTTTTGAAAATGTTGACAGAATCATTAACATAAATGAGAAACAGAATGGGTTCCAATATAGACCTCTCCGGCACCCTATAAAAAACTGAGACTTCATCTGAAAAATGTTCATCCAGAAGCACCGATTGTCGTCTGTCCTGAAGGTAGGATTCAATTATGTTTACTTGTTTCCCCCACACTCCGTAATATTCCAACTTTTTTAATTAAATATCGTGACTGATGGAGTCAAACGCCTTTGACAAGTCAGGTGGTATTATTTCAGCTTGCTCCTTGCTATCTTTTGATCGTATAATTTGGTTTACGATTTCGATAAGAGCGATGACTTCAGTAACCACGTTGACTGCTGCTGAACATTTATTTCATTTCAAAGTAGTTGATCAGCCTCCTCTTTAAAATTTCCTCAACATTTTTTGAAAATGCTGGCAGAATTGCCAGTGGCCTGTAATTACCTGGATGCTTCTTGTCTCCTCCTTTATGTGGTGATAATTTTCGCTCGCTTTAGTTGGTTAGGAAAATAACCTTTCATAAGGCATTTATTTATAATTAATGTCAATTGTGTCACTGTTTCTTCTTCCAGGTCTTTTAGTAAAGAAGTCGACATTCCATATATCTCCATGGCGTTTTTGCTCTTCATCTTACCGATATCTTTTCTAACTTCCCTTTCGTAAGTAAGACTAAGAAAAAGTAAAGAATACACTCTCTTTCCGGGTCTTTGCTAGAGTTCTAATAGCCAACTCATCTTCTGTAGTAAAGGTTGGATTTATATTTTTTCCAACGTCCGTAAAAAATGTTAAGTATGTCTCTGTCTATGTGGTCTCCAATAACTTTCTGATTCCGTTTTCCACTTTCTCTCTTTATGACGGTCTAGATAGCTTTCGATTTGTTCTTTGCTTCCCTAATAATTTTTTCGTTATAAGTTCTTTTTGCAGTATTTACTCCCCTGTTGTATTGATCTTTGTATTCTTTGGATGTTTGATATGATATTTCATTTTTTCGCACCCTATATATTGTACTCAATGCATCAAATGTTCTTCTCATACACTTCACCTCGTCAGTCTCATAATCTGTGTTATTTCTGTTATCAAGTCTTAATTTTATTTCTATTTCAGGGCAACATTCCTTAAGTGGGGATTAAAAAACCCCAAATAAAGCTGTAAATGAATCTTCTGCTGATAATTTTTGGAGATATTGAATCCAATCAATCCAGATTAGGTTTTCTTTAATTTGTCTAATTCTCTTTGGTGTTATTTTCCTTCTCTTTCTTACTTTATGTTGTGGATTGTGTTCTTTGGCATCTAGTATTTCCACAATTTGTGCACCATGATCACCAAGATGCAAATTAACAGTTGTTTGTTTAACTGTTTTAAATTACAAAATATGTTATCTATACACGTAGAACTCCGTTGTGTTATTCTTGAAGGTTTTTCCATAATTCCAACCAGATTCTATGTTGCACATCTATCTTTCAGTTGTCCGTATCTTTTCTCCTCATTTAGAAAATGTACATCAAAATCTCCCGATATTATAATTCATTTCTGTTTGTATGACCTAATCAGCACTTGTAATGCATCCTTTAGCTTTTCTAAAAACATCAAAATTTCCGGTAGGTGATCTATATGCTGACAAGACCACCAATCTTTTCCTAGGAATTTCACTAGCAACCATTTCTGCACCTTGTTCTTGCATAATGGTTTTTATATCTGGCATAATTATATGTGCTAGTCCATTTCTAACTACTATTAGTACACCGCCATGTATGCCATCTTTACGACAGAAACTATCCGCTACACTATAATTTTTTATTGCAATATTATGAATCATGTTTTCTTTTTGTGTCGATTTTGAAAGATAGACTCTTTGCGTTTTCGCGCACTGTACAAAGTTCGACTATGAAATCATGACGGTTAAAAGTATCTTGAAGATGTTTCATAATAGCTTCTTTTTTTGTGTTTATTGATACTTTTCCGAGATGGATTAAGGCTCTTCTGCGAGCAGAATGAAAGGCATTTGTTTTATCACTACCACCGACATTCACCTGAGTCCCAAACACCTTGTTTTTATTTGTTTCGCCGTTTTTAACTGGCAAGTTTTACTTGTTTATTCTCGCTTTTGTTGTATTCCGCATGTAGTTTTGGAAATTGTTTATTCTCCGAAGTTACTTTATCCTGCCTTCTATTGGAGCCAGCAAAGTCGGATACCTCGTTTGTTGCATCAAGCTGCCTTCCATTTTTTTAAAAATTACTTATATAGTCCTTATCATTTACCGTTGTTTCCAACGTGTTGATAACGTTTTAAGTATATAGTAATTCCACTTGAGCCACTTTAAATTCATTTTTCAAACATATCATTTTCACTGAATTTTTGTAGGTTATCTTCACTAGCTTCTCTATCTTCTAAAAATTCACACTGTTCTATATTTTTTGAACCTTTTATATGAATTCTCAGATCTTCACTTACTACTACGCTCTCTGGAACATTTTTACCCAATATTATGTCAATTAAAATATCTTTTTTCAACTTAGAAAGTTCACAAGCCAATTCGATGTGGTTTGTCATGTTGTCACGCACGCACGCGCGCGCACGTACGACCCCCCCCCCTCTTCCATATATATATATATATATATATATATATATATATATATATATATATATATATATATATATAATAATGGAAAGTGACTCCGAATATGGGTTCTAGTGGACCTAGTTCGCACTCATTTGAAGAGATTTTTTCAAAATTCAAAAGTTGCGATCTAAGCATTAGTGACGTTTTCTACGAAAATTCATCAAAAGCCATTTATTTCCTGTTTATTAAGGAGGAGTTATTATCTTTCCGTATTTTCTGTTAAGCGTGATGATCGTTTAACATCACGTGATATGAGGGCCCGATTGAAGGGTTAAAATTCAGTCAAATAATTGTTGCAAGCAACCATGCATCTTTTCTCAGTTTAAGTCAACAGGTGTTCTATACTGCGTGTGCGTTCGTTGTCGATGGGAAATCAATTACTGACATAAAATCTTATTGGTTAAGTACCAGTCCGAACTCAGGTAGTCGGCTTAGTGCACTGGAACAGCACTCTGACCATTTCGTTACTGAAACTACACATATGTACACTTATAACGTGTTTGTTTTCTGCTGACACTACTTTTATTTTACATAGACATGGAAAACAATGCAATATAATATCATCATTGAGAAATATGTAGTAAAATTATTTGAATGTGTATTTGATGCAAACTATCCATTATCGTTAATTTTATTCTAAAAGTCATATAACAGTAATGAGCGGTTATAAATTTAATTACGTTGTGAATTACATGCATTATTCGATATTAGATCAAATGTAATTGCGGAAACAGATGTTTGTATTCTAACAGGGAGAAATGCAATGAGACTGAATGACTACTTCCATGCATTCAAACTGATAAAAAGTCATTTCATGGATACATTTTTGCATGTTTGCGATTTCTAATATATAATAGTTCCTAGCTGGATTTATTTCAGCCATCCAAGTCTAGTAACTTAATAGGGAAATGAAAAAGGCGGTTATTTTACACAATTGTAGTCAACATGAAAGCAGTCACCCAATTATACAGGGTGATTCATAAGTGGTGACCAAAAATTAAACCCCAAATTCTTTGAACAATTTTACAGAGGGTATGTCCTATAAACAAATTTTCTATAATGCTTCATTAAAGAGATACAGGGTGTTGAAGTTGAATTTCAAAAAATAAAATTTCCCAATTTTTTAAAAAGTTGCACATATATTTTGCTGAAACTTCGCATGTGTAGGCTGCTATGTAAGGCGCGTATTCTACCATAACAATTGAATCGGCTAATCCAGCAGTGGCGCGCGTACCCACATGTCATTGGTTATCCCTCAAGAAAAAAACGGGTAAGCCAATGATATATATATATATATATATATATATATATATATATATATATATATATATATATATATATATATATATTCAATCTTACTTCCATTCGTGAACAAAATGACTCTCTTGATAATTTTCTGTACGACGCTTATTTTACGAGTAATCAATGAATCAGGTAAGTGTTTTAGAGCACAGTTCATGATTTTTAACCAGTCGTTGTTTGGTAGAAAATCGCAATGATACACTTTTATGCCTCCATTGGCCTGAATACACGCACATCTTTTTAATATGGAAAATTTAATGTCTTGATAATTTTTTGTACGACGATTATCTTTGTTGTATTTTAGTAAGTAGTAGTCTGGTTTGCCAAAGTTGTCATTAAGTGTCACTTGATGTTTAGGTTAACAAGTTATTATTTTGAATAGGTGTAAGTGGTAAACTTTATAAAATTGCAAAATTTTCTACTCTTACTTCTTATAATGGAGTACAGCTCAGAAGAGTATGCAGATACAATTTTTATCTACAGATATGCTGATGGAAATGCTCTAGCTGCTTGTCGGGAATATCAACGTAGGTTTCCCACTCGCCGTCAACCTACACCAAGGGTTTTTTCTCGATCGTTTTCAAGACTTCGGCAGTGCGGTATTGGACAACGTCCTGACACTAGAGCTAATGGTAGAAGACAACATCAACTTGAAGACGAAGAGAGAGTGGTGGATGCAGTGATGGATCAACCTTCTACAAGTACTCGGAGGAGTGCCACGCAGTTACAATATTCTCAAAGCTTTGTTTGGAGAACTTTACATCGAAAAGCTTACATCCATATCATCGACAGAATGTTCATTGCCTTCTACCTGGAGATAATGTGCATCGACGAGTCTTTTGTGAATGGATGTTGGAAATGAACAATCAAAATATCTTATTCCCTAATCTAATCTTCTAGTATGACGAATCAACATTTACAAGAAATGGTATTTATAATTCTCATAATGCGCATGTCTGGTCATTGGAAAATCCACATGCAACAAGGGCTCGCACATTTCCACATAGATTTTCCATTAATTTATGGTGTGGTTTTTTTCACAGCTCACTGTTCATTGAAGTCCTGCCACAACGTTTAAATGGATCTTCGTACTTAGAGCTCCTAGAAAACCGTGTAGAAAACATTCTAGATGACATTTCACTAGCAACAAGAGGTATAATGTGGTACCAGCATGACGGTGCACCAGCGCATCATAGTCGAAACGTAGTTACATGGCTACATGAACATTATAATGTAAGATGGATTGGCAGAACTGGACCAATACATTGGCCTGCAAGATCACCGGACTTAAACCCACTTGACTTCTATCTTTGGGGTGATTTTAAGCGACTGGTCTACAGTGAACAAATAAAGACACCAGAGCAGCTACAACAACTGATAAATAATGCTTTTCGTAATACTCAAGCAACAATGAATCCTCAAGACATTAAATTTTCCATATTAAAAAGATGTCGTGCGTGTATTCAGGCCAATGGAGGCATTTTTGAACATTTATTGTAATAAGTAAATTACTATAAGCCTGATAAAAGTGTATCATTGCGATTTTCTACCAAACAACGACTGGTTAAAAATCTTGAACTGTGCTCTAAAACACTTACCTGATTCATTGCTTACTCGTAAAATAAGCGTCGTACAGAAAATTATCAAGAGAGTCATTTTGTTCACGAATGAAAGTAAGATTAAAAAAATCATTGGCGTACCCGTTTTTTTCCCGAGGGATAACCAATGACATGTGGGTACGCGCGCCACTGCTGGATTAGCCGATTCAATTGTTATGGTAGAATACGCGCCTTCCATAACCAGCCTACACATGCGAAGTTTCAGCAAAATATATGTGCTACTTTTTAAAAAATTGGGAAATTTTATTTTTTGAAATTCAACTTCAACACCCTGTATCGTTTTTATGAAGCATTATAGGAACTTTTTTTATAGGACATACCCTCTCTAAAATTGTTTAAAGAATATGGGGTTTCATTTTTGGTCACCACTTATGAATCACCCTGTATAGGAATATCCAGCTAAGAATCGGCAAGGACCAAGTTGCTTGTAGATGACAGTAAGTTTAATAAATTAATGCGACAAAATTATTCACCAGAGCTACTTTTCTAAAGAGATATATAAAGAAATGTGTCGCCAGTATCACATTGTAGTGTTCTTAATTTTATTCAAAAACAGCAGTTATACTCGTGAATATCCAGGTTCCCGGTGTACTAAGTACTACAAACCAGCAAATCAAGGTTAGGATGTTAACCTTTTTTTTTAGTATTTAATGGCTCGTTTTAGTTAACCGTTTGATCATGGAAAACGAAAGCTTGTTAGTAAAAAACTCGAGCAGCGAAACGCACGCTGCCTTTGTATCAGCAAGGAACATGTGTAAACTAACAATCGATCAAGCCAAAAATGACTTCCACCAATCAATGAGGGACAAACTTATCTGTTGTCCAAAATCCATCGTTTTATCTCCTGGCTTCAAATGATGAGGTATTTGCTGTATCTCCAAAATAGAAGACCCAATTTGCTCAACTACTAACGAAGCGTTTTTGTATTTTGAAAAAACAGAGGCATCTACCGCTATTCTGATTTCGCTTGTTTTCTAATTACCTTATTTCATGCTTTCAACGATCGTGTGTACCAAAAACCAAGTCATTAGCTAAATGTTGTCGAAAGTTAAAGTATTTACAGAATCACACAGCCATCCGATTTTTTTCTTTCGATTTTTGGGTCAGAACGTTTTGAAACAAATGTCTGTGCAATTTTTTTTTCTTCAAAATCAGATAGATATAAATACATTGGTGAGTGGATGTGTGCCGGCAGCCAATAACCTTATCGTTTGCTGAAAATTGATTGCAAAATAATACGCTGAAATCAAGTAAGAATATTAATTTATATCTACGGCAGAATTAATATATTATATTAAATTTATCGAATCACCCCTAATATCTGACTGTTATTTAACAAGGGAGCTATATGCTCCTAAACCAACAAAAATCATCACATAAAATATCTACAGATGTAGGAATCGGCCTTATTCAAACATCAAAAAATACCCCAACCAATCATACAACAATGTTAACGATAACAGTGACAACTCACAACAACGTATTCATGATCACAATATGATCGATCAAAGAGACAGCTCTCCTCCATCAACCCATTCGTGGCAAGAAGTCAAAAAAGAAAAAGAGTAATTCACCCGAGCAAACTCCAAAAAGTCCATCATTTCCAAAAACTTACAACAAATTATCATCTCTAGCTGCAGCATATGAAATTAACATTAATACCTACGACTTTGCAAAGACGCTAAAACCGCCCAAACATCTACCTATTTTTATCCATGAAGTAACAGATTATAATAACATGAGTAACTTTCTAGCCGTCATTATAGCAGAAGAACAATATAACTCAGACACTAACAAACAGCACCGTCAAAATAAATCTTCATACATATGAAACATATAGAAGACTTGTGAGATATCTGGGAGACGAGAATATCGTATTCCATACTTACCACCCCAAAGAAGAAAGAGCCTATGGAGTAATAGTAAGATACTACATCACACGACTCCAATTACCGAAATAAAGTTAGATACCCAAAAAGCTGGCCACAGAGTGAGAAATATTGTGAACATTAGGCATATTTCCCAAGATCCATTACCTTCTTTTTCGTAGATCTAGAGCCACAAGATAAGAATAAAAGTATATATGATTTGCAACTCATATCTAAAGTCGATATAGAACCTTCAACGAAAAGACGTCAAATAGTTCAATGTGCAAGGTGCCAAGAGTACGGCCATTACTGTAACAAACCATTCATTTGTGTAAAGTGCAGCGAACAGCACGACAGAAAAATGTGCACGAAAAAAAAAACTCCAGCGAAATGTGCTCTATGTGAAGGTAGCCATCCAGCAAATTACAAAGGTTGTACCGTATACAGGGACCTCATGAAAACCAAAAACCCTAATCTGACTAGAAGATACCAACAAAAGATACACAAGACCACCAAAACATACATGTTGAAGCTAACATAAACACAAGTACCTAGCGACTACACTGAACCCACCCCAAGTAGACCGCTATATAATCAAGTACTCAAACAAAGGCAACCTGTTTACACAGTTGACCATCAAAATACGCTTGAAAACACGCTTACTACTATCCTGGGCGAATTTAAATCCCTATTCACACAACTGATGAATCAAAATCAGATTATGCTTAATCTGTTATCAAGACTTGTTAATAATTTCAACTGAAATGGCAAAGTTCATACGCATTGCAACATAGAATGCCAACGGACTAACTAGTCGCAAACAAGAACTAATAACATTTGTTAACATTAGCAAAATAGATATAGTGCTGGTCTCAGAAACCCACTTCACAAATAAGTCAGTATTCCGCATACCGCTCTTCCTACAAATCACCCAGATGGCACCACACACGGAGGTACTGTAGTTCTCATCAGAAGCAACATTAAACATGACGTCCACCCCTGTACGTAACTACTGAAATTCAAGCGACAACTATTAAGGTGTATACAGAAACATGGAGTTTTGATGCATCAGCACTATATTCTCCACCAAGACGCGCACTAAGTGAAGACCAATACAAATATTTTTTCCAAACCATCGGCCCTAGATTTATTGTTTGAGGGGACTCAAATGCGAAGCACACTTACTGGGGCTCTAGACTAATAGCACCTAAATGTCGCAATTTATTAAAAGCAATAATGGTTGAAAATTATAGTGTGGTAACAACGGCCGGGCCTACATATTGGCCAACAAATAGAAACATAATACCGGACGTACTCGACTTTTTCTGACAAATGGAGTTGCAACGCGTAGGAACACCTCCAGATTTATCGTCTGATCATACCTGTGCAAGTGCGGCAACTGATAGCAGAAAAACGTCAAGCTAGAGGAAGATGGCAGCGGACACGTGATCCTACTGTCAAATTATATTATAACGGATTAGCCCAACTTTACAAGACCCTTCAAAATCTTACAAACTCAAATTTCAGTTAATATATTCAAGATATAAACAATAGCGATGATCATGCCATATGGAAAGCTACAAAGAAATTCAAAAGGCCTCTAATGAGAGTGTCTCCCATAAAAAAGTCAAACGGATAATAGGCGTGCTCAAGTCAGGATAAAGCCAACGCTTTCGCAGATCACCTGACTGAAGTTTTCAAACCAAATGAAAACGATTCAACAATATGTTATAGAGAAATAAAGTTCTTCTTAGACGTGCCGTGTCAGATGTCACTTCGAATTAAGTCATTTACGAAGAAATAAATAAGTTCCTAAATCAAGAAACTAAGGACCAAAAAAACGCCGGGTTTCGACCTTATCACAGAAAAACTTCTTCGAGATCTTCCTAAAAAAGCAATTTCTTTGCTGACCACAATCCACAATCGTATGATGAATCTATCCTATTTCCCAGACTTATGGAAATACGCCTTGATTATTATGATAGCTAAGCAAGGCAAACCTGAACATGAGGTTGTGTCTCATGGACCTATAAGCTTGCTATCCATACTAGGCTGAAAAGGCTAAGGAAAGATTTTAACCTGCATAATACAATACGAAGACACCAACTAAGCTATAGTGAACTCCACTCCACACTCTAGCAAGTTCACCGAATAGTCAACAAAATATCAACCAGTTTTGAAAACAACCAATTTTGTAGTGCAGTGTTTTTAGATTCCTCTCAGGCATTTGATACAGTATTGCACACTGGACTCTTATACAAGATCAATAATCTTCTACCACAGCCCTACTATTTGCTACTAAAATCTTACTTGTCAGATCGCTACTTTTCTGTGAAACACAATGATGCAATATCAAGTCTATATCCCATAGAAACTGGCCTTCCAGAAGGGAACGTGCTGGGACCACTAATGTACTTAATCAGCACATCAGATATACCAGAGTCAGGGAACACAACACTTGCTACTTTTGCTGATGATATTGCAATACTATCATCTCATCGAAAAGGTGAGATAGCTTCACAAAACTTTCAACGACACTTGGACGAAATCAGTAAATGGTTTAAGAAATAGCGTTTTAGTGTAAATGAAAGCAAATGAGTTCAAGTAACATTTACTAAGAAAACACTGAAGCAAAATATCTTGGTATACATCTTGATCAACGCTTAACGTGGAAAAGGCATATACAGTCAAAGAAAACGCAAATAAATTTTAAGTTTCGTCAGATGCACTGGCTCCTGGGAAGAAAATCAAAACTCACCATCAGCTACAAGATCTTGATCTACAAGGCATTTTTAAAACCAAACTGGACCTACGGAATCCAGTTTTGGGGAGGCGCTAAACCAACAAATATCTGAATAATACAAAGACAGCAATCCAAAATACTTCGCTCAATAGTAAATGCTCCATGGTATATTCCAACCTTACCTTACATCAAGATCTCAAAATCCCATTCGCTCATGAAGAAATTTGAAGATACGCCCAAAATTATCACGCTAAGTTGCCTGGCCACGAGAATCCCCTAATAGAGCAACTCTCTGAAGACCTTGCTACGAGAGACGCTTCAGAAGAACCTGGCCAAGAGACCTGCTAAATTAACAATTCAGTGTTATCCGAGAGGGAGTGTTGACACTGGTGGGCTTCTCCTCGAAAGCTTTACATTATTTATTATTTATAAATGTATGTATTTTTTTAGTTATTTTTAATTATTTTCATTTTCATTTTTTTTTTTTGGTTTATTTTTATTGTTCCGACTAGAACATACGTAACATATTTACTTAATACTCCTTGTAGAGTAGAGTGTAAAATTTAATTAAAAAAATACATAGTCAGTTGAACGTGTAATCGTTTTTTTTTTGCAACAGACTTTATAAAAGAAAACTATAAAGACTCAATAAGTACATTTGCTCTGTCCTTGAACTCTCCGCATGATGTCACAACTGAAGTCAAATTGTTGTTATATTTTGTTCACTTATTTTGTCATGACACTGTTGCTTTGGCTGCTAAGAAATGTTATAAAAACATTTTGCTCGGTTTGTCAATGTTGTCGTGGTGTTTATTGTTGAGACGTATTTTTTAACAAAGAGGTTTGAGTTCGAATCTCTTGTGGGTCAACATTGTGTTGGTCTGGTCTCTGGGCGTGAAGATAGGGTAAACAGGATTAATAACAGAAATATAAATAGATTACTTAAACAGTACTAATGGCTTGAAATATCCAATCATTAAAGAAGCCCAGATCAGTCTTTTATTTGGTTGTACCTACCATTTTAAAAATCATAGTTTTAAACATTTAAAAGTTTAGAAACTGGTGGTTTTTATGTCTCTATGGAAGTTTTGTTAAAACCATTTTTTTAGCAAAACCCGACAGTATTTTTTGTCTTACTTAAAATTGTAATCTCTAAAAAGTACGTTTTCTTAAGACGTTGACTCAAATGTATCTCTAGGATTAAACTCAACAAACATTGTTGGCTATGGCAGTGTGTTGTAAGGGACCGAGCTCGGGAATCAAACCAGATTAAGAACTAAGGTAATTCATCATTGTTGGAATGTTATCAACAATTAGCCGAGCGGTCGGTAATGTCTGTGATTGGAGGTAATTTGAACAGACAGACAATATATTGTAATATCTATAATTGTGGACAGCAACCCCGTAGAGATTGTGGAGAGCGGGCGAATACTCTGTTATTATATAGACCGTCTGTCGTCCACGGTATCGCGAGCGTTTCGTTGCATCAGACTTGTGAGATATACCTTATACACATTATTTTTTCTACCGTTGCTAGTGATAAGTAAAAGTCCCATTTACGTAAATTATTCACAAATAACACTTTTTTACACTATAGGCTTGAACCTAAAACGATATTTTTAAGCAACCTACAACAATCGACAAACGTATTAACTAATAATAAAAAAACACAATTTACAGATTGTGAAAGTACTCACAAAGTTATAAGCTTAAATGAGTCGAGCAAAGAAAAGGTCTATAGACACCAGAGTTAATCAGCATTTATTTTTCTTGTTGTGAAACAGAGCAATATAGAAAAATCATGCGTCGCTAAGAATTATTTGCCAAAAATTATACTGAATTTGAGATTATTTGGAATGTAAAATGTTCTGACGCGGCAAGTGCGTTATAGATAGATAGTAAATAGATAGATAGTCGTATATACAGAGTTCACCAGAAGACTTGCACCAAACGAGATATGTCTAAATGCATACGATTTAAGGAATGAAAACGCACATGTGCGCATGTCATCTATCAGTCCATCTTTTGACGGTATATTTGATGACTTAGTAACAGTAATTTTTGAGTGACGACACCATATGCATTTTTTCAATGACAACTTAGGTCACGCTGGGCATTGTTCAATAGCCAATATTTTGGGAACATTACAGTCTATTACAAATAGAATGTCACATAACAAAATTTCCAAGCTAAATCAAAGTAGAACATAACATTTTATTGTTTTAACATCATAAACTAGTAGAAATTAGTATACCGTAATAAATCCAAAAAAAGTCAAAAAAGTTGTTCAAATTGTGGTCATTAACCTTCTGACACTGGCGAATTGTATCAATTAAACTGTTTAAAAATTTGTCATAATTCACGAGAATTACGTGCTTTCTTATTTTGTATCCTTGCTTTCCGGTCATGTGTTATTTCTGGTCTATTTACGTAGACAACTCTCTTAAGTGCAAAGGAAAAATCCAACTGTGTCAAGTCGAGTATGAGTGGTGGCCACTCAGTTAGTACCCTGCCTCCAATCCATCGTCTAGTGAAAGTTGCATCTACCTAAATATTCGCAGGACTCATGACCACAATGTTCTGGTGGTGTGTCTTCTTGCTGAAACCATAAAGCTGGTTGGATAAAATTATTATCTGGATTGGGTTCAATCTCTTTTACTCGCGGAATGATTTGTGTACGTAATAGTCTTAGATAGGCCGTAGATGCTAGTGTTGCCTCTGAAAAAAAGGCCGTTTACATTTCCATCGAATAATCCACACCACACATTAACTTTTTGACGACTTTTTTTAATGAACTGATAGCTTTACGGGTGTATTTACTGGTTGCCAGTATTTGGAGTCATGTCTATTCGCGCCAAACAATTCAATTGAAACGTTGCTTCATCTCACATCACGATGTTTTATATAAAATTAAGGTTAACAATTATTCGGCCAAACATTGTCATGTACAGGAAAAGTAGTATCGTCATCGTCACCTTATTTGTATAAATAATATTTAGTAAAGGTCCCAAAATAGATCCCCGAGAAACTCCTCCGGAAAATGTCACTGGCGAAGACCGAACACCCTCAAGCTCCACAACCTGCTGCCGCAAAGAAATGAAACTCTGAAACCACTGCAGTGGGTACATCATACAGTAGTTCCCGGCAGGGGTGAAGTGATGGTGGATAGCGACTGATGTGATTCAACGCCCGTCGTGGTATTAGCCAAAGGAGTAGTTGTTGTCGCTCGCTATTTTCTTCCCACAGCTTCATTCTTGCTGTAACCTTAGTACGTGCAAGCTGCTGTGCAAGCCTAAAACCAGAAACCGGCGGTCTTCACTGCGTGATATGGCAGTGCCTGCCTTAATGCCGAATTGTTATGGCATACAGCAAAGTCCATGCAAAACGAAACCGGTCTATCGCTCCTGTTATAATTCATACCGCGATTCCCGGCAGGTCTGAAGTGATGGTGGCTAGCGAGTAATGTGATTCAGCGCTGGTCGTGGTATTAGCCAGGGGAGTCGTTATGTCCGGTCGCTAGTTTCTTCCCATAGCACTTTGCGCTATTATCCATTGCATATATATATATATATATATATATATATATATATATATATATATATATATATATATATATATATATATATATATATATGAAAATAACATGGTTCTTGGGTTAAACCGCATCCATACAAATTCTGCAGGCGGTTCAACCCCAGAATCAAGTATTTTTCACACTTATTATGACCGCAAAACTTGAATGTATCTTAAACATATATAAAGTATAAAACTTGGTGTCGGGGGGTTAGTTCGCGCTCATTTAAACAGTTTTTTAAGATTCAAAGGCCTCCCAAATCCCCGTTAGCAAATGTGAAAAAAAAATGGCTAAAAACTAAGAATTAGCTTATGTATCTGCGGTAAACCTATCTAATATATTTAATACTTATTTAGAGTAGTTATTGCTATTGGAAATAATACACATTTTCTGTACATTCCAAATGACGACTATTTTAGCGCATTAAAATATTTTGCACCAGGTCAGCGGTTGGCGATACGAATGAAATGATAATCCATTAATTCACGTGCGATAAGTATGTGTTGTATTGTGCGGCATTCTATTTGAAGCTTTCGTAAACGAATATAAAATACAATAATAACAGCATGGGTGGTCTGTAACACAAATAACCCCGCCTTTATTTGTATTGTATCCACCCAGTGTCTATGCATTTCAACCAATTAATATATCAAATATTTAAACTTTTCCAATTTACAATTCTAATATTCATTAATTATTCCGTATTTACCTTACGTATTTGACAACTATTGGAAGGCTAAGAAGCAATTGAAAAAAAAGTAATATGACTTTCAAGGAGGGACATTTATAAGTGGAAGTAACATCGAATTAAAAAATAATTAAACATCTAAACTGCCCTGCAAACTTCTATAATATATAATTAAAATCCAGTTCGGCAGACAAACGGTGCCGGTAGATTTATATGTAATAATTACGAGATATGAATTCAGTTTCAACTTTTAATTAATTGTAATTACATGACAAATTATTGTGTGCGTCGCATTGAAATATAACTCCTTAAATTTATTTTCACTGTTTTCTACTTGTTGATGTGATAACAAACATAAGCACTTTTTTTTCTGGAGACTTCTTAGTATTACTTATGTATTTATGCAAGCACAAGCCCAAAACTTCTTTGTGCGAGTAGGCATAGCTTACTAAGTAAATAAATATATAAAATAACAGAGCGAATTCCACACTTTTGAAAGGTATGTCAGTAACCAGCCCCTTAAACACAAAACTAGTGAAGCGGCCATGGGCTTGGTTTTTTAGTGAATCTTCGTATAAAAAATTCACTAATGGGGAGATCCCAACTTTTGAATTTTGAACATTTTTTTGCAAATGAGCGCGAACTAGGACCCCTAGAACCCATATCCGGGGTCAGTTTCAATTTTTATATGTTTATATATATATATATATATATATATATATATATATATATATATATATATATATATATATATATATATATATATATATATATATATATATATATATATACACCGATAACTCAAAAAATAATGGGCCGATTTTGATAAAATTTGGAAGGTATCCTTTTGTAAATGGCTTGGATAAGATCGTTAGTCAGGAAAATCGGATGAGGTTTTCCGGGAAATTTTTGAGTTTTCATTCGAAAAATTTTTTTATCTCAAAAAATAAAAAAGCTATGATAACCAAATTTGGTGGGTAGGTTTACGATATAAAAAGTAAACTATAGACCAGAATTTAGATTTCTATGTTATAAGAAAAAAAATTTTAATAAAATACTTTGTACCGGATCATTTCTATGAAAATTCACTACCATAACGCACTTGCTGCGTCCAGACTTTTTAAATATTAATCTGGTGTAGACAGAACTGTTTTGGTTAAAACGTACAGGGCAAAATACAAAAGGTTTCATTTTAAGAGCTATATAACTTTTTTGCTTTGACAGCTACAATGAAAATAGCAATTTTTTATGACATCAATAATTTAGTGGACTTGTTATTATCTGTATTAAATGCAGTTTTGGATTATTCGTATGATGTGTTTTTGGGATATATATATATATATATATATATATATATATATATATATATATATATATATATATATATATATATATATATATATATATATTGGAATATTGCACTAGACTGTAATCACTTTTAAATATACACTGTATTTATTTGCTGTACGTTTTTAATTTCTTATTTGTTTGCGTGGACTGCAGTTTCGAACCGCCCCGGTTCATCATCAGCACGCCACTGACTGTTATAGCTCCTGTGTGGTCTACGTCTGAAATTGTACGTGGCGTTTGCGCCGTGAGCTTCTATGGGTTGGTTTACTGTTCTCTGATTGGTTGTGCCTTCGGACTGTGTCGTGTGTATCGGTCTCCTGTCTTGATCACTGTGGTTTGATAATTGGTCTATTTGTATGGCCTTTATTAAGTTTTCTTAAAATGTTTGTACTTGGATTTGTTCTGGCATTAATTGTTTCTTATTGTTTGTTTGTTGAATGTAGTATTGTTCCCAGATTTCCATTTTTTTGTGGTCTTTAACACGTTTCATTAGTTGTAATTGGGTGATGTCTGGTTTTTGGTGTTTTGTGTTGTGAATGTGTGTAGCTACGTTTGATTTGTAGCTAGGTATGTGGATTTTATCTAATGCTGTTATATGTTCCTTGAATCTTGTTTCTATTGATTTTTTGTCATGCCTATATATTTTTATTGCATGTGTTACATTCTATTTGATATATTCCGTTTAATTAATGTGGGTTGTGTTCTTGTTTTTTATTTATTTTGGTTATTATTTTGTTATTGGTTTTGTAGCTCATTTTTAAGTCATATTGTTTGAGTGTTTGTCTTTTTTTTTTGATGTGGTGGTTATAAGTGAATGTTGTGTATTTTGTGTTTGTTTCTGGTGTTTTGTTTTCGGTTTTGTTGATTTGTTTGTTTTTGATTTGTTTTACTAGCTTTTCTATTGTTTTCTTGTTGTATCCATTTCTTTCTGCTATTTGTTTTATGATGTTGTACTCCTTTTCTCGTTCGTCGTTATGGAGTGATACATTTAGCATTCTGTTTATTAAGTATCTGTATGCGGCCATTTTGTGTGTGTGTGTGTGTGTGTGTGGGTGTAGTGAGTGCTTAGGTATAGTGATGTCTGTTTGTGTAGGTTTTCTGTATATTTTGTATTGAATCTGGTTTTCTTTTCTGGTTAGTGTTAAGTCTAGGAAGTTTATGGTGTTGTTTGATTCTTTTTCTATTGTAAATTTTATGTTTTTGTTGATTTGCTTTATTTTGTCGAGGATATTGTCTATGTTGGGTTTTTGATTGTCGTATACCATTAATATATCATCAACGTATCTTATCGATTTGATGTTTGGGTCTGCCTGTTTTATGATGGTGTTGATTTTATCTTCTAACTGTTGTATATTTCTGCCATAATGCTTGATAGTGAAGATCCTATTGGTAGTCCGTCTTCTTGGATGTAGTATTTTTCGTTGAACTCAAAGTAATTTGATTTTAATATGATGTTTAATATTTCGCTGATTTGTTGTTATTTTGTATTTTATTTTCGATTATACTTGCAGTTTCGTGAATTGGTATATTTGTGTACATATTTGTTATATCAAATGAGGCAAGTCTTGTGTTTTTGTTTTTGTTTATGTTTTCTAGTTTATTCACTAGTTCTATGGAGTTTTTTATGTTAAATTTGTTTTCTAGTTGTATTTCTTGTTTTAGTACTTGGTCCATTTCTTTTGCTATTTTGTATGAAGGTGCATCTTTGAAGTTGATGAGTGGTCTTATTAAGTATCCCGTTTTGTGTATTTTTATTATTCCTGTCATTGGTGGTGCTTTAGGGTTGTTGTTATAATAATGTGTTGTTTTTTGGTTGAATATTGTGTTGTGTTTTTTTATGATGTTTAATATTTGATTGTGGAATTTTTTCGTTGGGTCAGTTCTCAGCTGACCTTAAATGTATGGAATTTGGACCACGAAATTATAATGCATGTTTGTAAGAAAATAAATTCGGGACTCAGCAAGTGCATTATGGTAGCGAATTTTTATTGAATGCCTCCAATTTGAATAGCTCAATTTGCTATTAACCTATAAGGTTCGTTGGCTAGGAAACTAGTTTTTTCGGGAACATTTAAAGTTTATTTTCGAAATTTTTTTGTACATTTTCAAACAATAAATTTTATTTGATGAAATATGGTACATTGTTTCTATAGTAGAAGCCAAGTCACGTCTCTATAAAAATGATTCTAAAATAGTTTCTTTTATCTTTAATCTGAAACATAAGACCTAAACAGTCGTGGAATATGTTCCAATGGCAATACTACTAATTCTGTAATTAATTGTTACGTATACTTTTTATATATCCTGGGCATGAAGCCGATCTCGCGTATAATGCAAACAAGACGTAAGATAATGTATGCTTAGATAGCTTAGTGGCACGGTGCTTGTCTTCTACGCAGGAAATATTTTTTTCTTTGTAAATAACAAATTTGAGATAAGGTATATGATTTTAACACGAGCTATATATTGAAGTCGTAATATATGTATATAAAAATTGTAAATTTTTGTAACATTGTTATAAGGTAATATAAACCTTTAGAAAAGAAAATTGATCGTCTTCTACGCAGAAGGTTACGTGGTCGATTTCAGCTTGATGAATGCTTTTTTTTTTTAATTTTATTTTGACATTTGGAGAAACAATAGTGCACAGATTTCATACGTTTTGAACAAGATCTCATTTTTGTTTAAAATGTCTGAATCATTTTGTCACTTTTGTGTAAAATTATAATTTTCAGCAGACATTTTACCATATTTTTATTTTAAAAAATTCGTCAATAGAGAGGTATCGATGGTGAGACTTTGCAAAAATGTTTTCAAATGAGCGCGAATTTGGCCCTCCATGACCCGATATATACTCGACTAGTTTATAACCGATTTTGATGAAACTCTACAAGAATCTTTCTTTTATTAATAGCTTGGATGAGTTCGTTAGCCAGCTCTATCGGACTAGTTTTTCTCTAAAAATGTTATTTTTCCGAAAAAAAGTCTCTCAACAAATAACAAAGCTATTTTGGTGAAATTTGGTTAATATATTTCCCCCTTACTACGTATCAAAATTCAACTTTCTAGGTTTATAGCTAATCGAGTTCCACAAATTTGAAGCATTTAATGAAAATTCGCTACCATAACGCACTTGCTGCGTCGCAAAATTTTATATCATTTTAGTTTGAAAATGTAATCAATTTTTAAGTTTGATTAAACACACATTTTGTATAAATTTTATTAGAGTTGATCGGTGTTCGGATTTTTTTGAAAGTCAGTATATTTTAATGTGGATTTTTTTAAGTCGTCTAAAAGATTTTCGAAATATATCAGTTTCAGAACGATCTCAGCTTATGGCAAACAAGTATATATGTGCGTAGGCGCGTGTGTGTTTTATGAAATTATTTTGTCAAATGTGTTTTGTGATGGGCTTAAGAACTTTTTACATCCTATATTATTTAAAAAAACGAATGATGAAAAGTACCTTTATGTGGATTTGAAAAATGTAAAAGTAGTTTTTTTAAAATGTTTTGCCTATCGTCAGTATTTTGAAATGGCGACGAATGCGTAAGTATTTTCCTAAAATGATAGCTTTGAGAAACCTTAGGCTAATCATCTTAGTTCAACATTACAACCCTTTTTACCGTAAATTATGGTGCTTCAACTGTCAGCCAGATAAGATTAGTTCAAGGTGCTTTTTGTTTATTTTTTCAAAATTAAATAATAAGTGCTATTTTTGGTATTACTTTAAAAATTCATCATATTATGTATGTTCCTTAATAACTTCAAATACTCAAATATAGCCTCCGTAATCATTTTTTGCTTAATTTTACCCGCATTTTTTTCAGGGAAGTTTGATTTGAAAAAATTAATTGAGCAAATTATAAGATAAAACGTTGTTGGAAATAGATTTAAAAATATGAAATTCGAAATGACGGCCAGTTTGTTTGTACCTATTTGTAGACATAATGACTTTTGTAAGGTTTGATATAATGACTTCATTTTTGGTACCTACAATTATTGTAGATATGAAATAAAGTATCAAGAACAATAATAACTTAATAACTTAATTACTACAATTTTCGTTTCTTTAACTTTTATTAAATTTTTTTAAACGTAATTTATCTTATCGGTGTATTCAAACCCCACTTAGAATAAGTTTTGTTTAAATATAACCCATCTTGTTATTTTTTGTTAAACCTACTGATTGCAATATGGCAACTATTTCTGAACAAATATCTGCAAATTAAGAGGAACTTGATTAGTTGAAATGTCAGATTAAAATGTACATGTAACAGTTTCTATTATTGACAGAAAAAAGTTCTCCAGTTGCGGGAAAATCTGCCATTTTAGTTGACGGGCACTACAACTTGTGAAATGAAAATATGGGTGGCTCTTAGGCGCAAGGGCGTAGATAAGTTTTTTTCTTGGGGAGGGTATTCCAAAAAATACAAAGGTAAACAAAATTACAAATACAAAGACTAAAAAATGTATTGAATTAAAATAATTGAACAAAAAATTGCAAAAATATTTCCCACATTAGAAAACAAAAGTCTGGACGCAGTAAGTGTGTTATGGTAGTGAATTTTCATGGAAATGATCTGCACCAAACATTTTTTATTAAATACTTATAACTTTTATAACATAACCCTACATCAAAAATTTGGTTACCACAGCTATGTTATTTTCAGGAATAAAAAAATTGTTCGAAAGAAAACCCAAAATGTTCTCGGAAAACCTCATCCAATTTTTCTGGATAACGAACTTATCCAACCCACTTACAAAAGGAAGGTACCTGTCAAATTTCATCCAAATCGGAGTCTTGTTTCTTGAGTTATCGTGTGAATTTTTCCTATGAAAATGCACTTAAAAAATTAAAAAGTCTGGACGCAGCAAGTGTGTTATGGTAGTGAATTTTCATAGAAATGATCTGCAACCAAATTTTTTTTATCACTTTTTTTTTCTTGTAACGTAGAAATATAGATTTTCTACGAAAATTCACTAAAAATCAAACTCGAAATCAGAATAATGCCAAGTTTCTGTTTTTCTTTTGTTTTGCAAGTCGTTCTAAAACCTTTTTGTCATTTATAGGAACGCTCTGATCCTCATGCATGAAGGCTAGTCCACCTAACCTGTGTTGTCCTATTCTTAAGCTGAATCAAATTTTAAACGCTCTTAACGCGGAAAAACACTTTTCTGCAGACTCCACACTGGCAGGCAAACCTGCAAAAAATCTTAGTGCGAGATGTACCTATATCACGAAATACTTCTTTGTCAGATAATTTGAGAGTTTCAACAACTTCAACAAGCACCTGGAGAACCGTTGTTCTATTTTCTAACACAAAAATTCAGCTGTACCTAAATCTGGACTATTATTTATTATTATTTTCCTATTCCAGCAAATATTTTAATACATTTTCTTCTGATGATGAAATGTGGTCATTTTTGGTATTATAACTGCAGGAATGACATTTTCATTTTTAGGAAAAAAATGTTTAGAATTAAAGTGAAACTTGAGATCTTCCATGATGTTCTTCAATAGAGAAACGAAAATGCCGGTGTCATAATATCTCTGAGGGATTTCCTTTTGAACGTTAGTATGCTTAAAACCTTAGTAAGACGTCTATAGTTTTTATGCGAGGAAACCTGATAGAAATATTTAACTCATTGCGCAGTTTGACAATTTCTTCATACAATCTCGTGAATCATCTATCTGCGCTCATATTTCTTTCTTCTAGCTGATCTAAAAGACAACAAACTGAGTTCTCAGCATAATTCCTTTTAAAAGTTAAAAAAATTGCTAAAATGCAGGTCCAAGAAGCATATTCACAAAACATTTTTATCAGTTTTACTTATTTCGAGATTTTCTCATTTTTTTAACAAAAAAATTCCGACCCAGTAATTTTTTTCTCCTTGGGTCTTAGGGGGGTAACTACCCCCATTACCCCTCCCTTATCTACGCTCTTGCCTAGGCGGCGCAGTTCGGATACGGGTGGAACTTGCTTAATTGGAGTTGAGCAACGTCCGACACGGTTGGTTCCTGGCTTTGTGACCGGTTGTGATAACGTTGAGAGTTGACGTTTGTAGAAAACTCTTTTTCAGTGAATTTTTGTAGAAAACGATTTCAGGTGGATTTTAGTTGAAAGCTTTTAAAATATTTTTTAGCAAATGAAAACAATTTCAGTTGAATTCTAAAGCTTTAAAAAAATATTTTAGCAAATCTTCGTGAATGAAAATGTTATCTAACAGGTAACAGTTTTTTAGCGAATTTCAATTAACTTTTGTAGTGAATTTTATTTTAGAGCATACAAACATTTTGCCAGAACAATTGGTTCGTTCTGGCTAGTTAACAAACTTATATAAACTATTTACAAAATGAAAGATATATGTAAAATTTATAATTTTTCCTCCATTAATCGATTGGATGAGTTCGTAAGCCAACCTAACCAAACCGGTTTTTCCGAAAAAAATATATTTCCGAAACTAATTATAATGTTATTTTCGGTGTTTTGAAATATTTTTATGAAAATGCGCTACCAGAATGCACTTGCACCCTGCAGACTTTTCATATATAATTCTTTTTTGGTTTTTATCATTTAATCATAATCGATTATACATTATTCCATAAAACTGATTAACAAGACTTTCACACACATTTATTGGACTGTATCGCAGGTTTCGCTACAAAGCAGTTCCATTAGATACAATGACTGTGTCTCCAAAAGCTTTGAAGCGAAACTGGAAATATTGTCTGATAAAAATATGTGTATAAGTTTTTTCAATTTGTTTTATTAAATAAATCCCATGAAATTGCTCTGATTTACTTTGATCTTCCTGTAGGTGCGAATCGGTGCGAATGTAAGCATAAATTTTTCAACTGTAATTATAATTTTTACAAAACGGTTTGCTTTTTACTTTGCAGGTAACTAATAGCTCAATGTTCTAAGTCAGCGGATTAAGTATTATTCATTGATTTATAGATATTGAAATAAACTAATCTTTATCTTGTCTAGCATGTGCAATTACATACGCTTTGGGTTTGGACATCTTTACCGTGTTACAACATTTAATATTAACGCATTTAATAGCCCTTCGACTCCACTGTAATTTCAACCATTTCCCAATTAAATATTAATTATCAACAACTGCTTTTCCAAACTTTACTCTATATTGTTTCCGTTTTCCATTAAGAACTGGGAACATCCAGAATTAAATCCGGAGATGAATCTGAAAAATATGAAAATAAATCTCTAAGAAAGATGCCAGATTTGTAATTAGGTTTTGTATTTTTATCCTCTGTCAATTATCATTTCTGAAACGTGAATATTGAATGCCCAATAAAATTCAACATCGAAGATGAAAAACAATGGATTTAGTATTTGTGCTTACATTCTTGGAACAAAGTATACTATTAATAAATGTTTAAAGCTGCTTTTAAAATATTTTACTTCATAGATGTCCTACCAACTGCTTTGAGAAATATTTTTCACATAATGTGTAGATTACAAAAAACATTAAATTTTATAAAAAATATTATAAAAAATTAGGAAAGCACCAATAATAACCGCATTTTTTTTTGTTCCCTCAGGGCTTGTCCGCGGCCTTGCCGCCCCGATAGCACCGCAACCCTTGGTTGATTGTGCATACCCCTAGTCTTACTCCACCCATTCCAAAATCACTGTGCCTTGAACTAGTCTGCACAGCGATTGGTAGGGTGAAGTTTTATATTGCTCTGTCTCCGGTCTAGAGTGACCGTAGATCAGTTGTCTTTTCCGGTCCAGAGCTATACACTCGCACAAGATGTGCTGGGCTGATTCCTCCCCCTCGCCGCAGAGTCTGCATGCGAGGTCCCCTTCGAACCGCCCCATTTTATGTAGGTGTTTCTTGACGGCCATGTGTCCCGTCAAGAGACCTGTTGTGTTTCTGAGCTGTCCTCTGCTAAGGTTTAGCAGCTCCACAGCTCTCTTTGAACTGGGTCCGTCAATTATTGACTTCCCATGTCTGAGCCCTGGACAGTCCGCCCAGTACACCTTGTGTTGGTTTCTGACCCAGGACTTAATGGCTCCCCTGGCAGTGCTCTTTGACACGCCCAGAGCCGGTTCTGGTCCCATAAATGGTTCTGCTGACCCTCTCTTCGCGAGACTGTCAGCTTCTTCATTGCCTTTGACCCCCGAGTGACCCGGCACCCAGATGAGGGTCACCTCATTCTGCCCAGCCAGGTCGCTCGTCTCGAATAACCGCATTAGTATCATTAAAAAATGAACACACATCACTAAAAACTACAAAACTTCAGCACCTTACACCGAATGCTCATCGAGAGTACATCATGATAATAATAAACGCCAGCCTCCTGTGTAAAAGTTCTGAGCTGCTTGTACGACGAAAGGTTACATAGAAGAAACAACAAGGAACACACTTAACGTGTGACATAAACTGTCATCACCGGAAAGCGATTCCGGGCACTCCGTGTTAGCCCAGTTAACACGTCCGATTACATCACGGATGTATATATATATATATATATATATATATATATATATATATATATATATATATATATATATATATATATATATATATATATATATATATATATATATATATATATATATATATATATATATATATATATATATTTTCTCATTTCTTCCCGTGGCTCCGTCTTCCTGAACGGCGTTTACATGGAATCTGCTGTGGATGCCTAGAACCGTCACAAAACCAGAGATGGCGCTATTCTCCATTGCCTATTATGGCAATGCCTGCCTTAGGGTTAACTTGTTGGACCATAGGTATCACATACTGATGAGTTCAGTAAGACGGAGCTGTGGGAAGAAATATATATATATATATATATATATATATATATATATATATATATATATATATATATATATATATATATATATATATATATATATCATGTATCACTTCCTAGCCACCATCACTCTAATCCTGCCGGGACTTGCGGTAAGACGTATAACAAGAGACAACACAAATCCCAGCATGACTGCGCTATGCCCACTGCGCGCACACACACACACAGATATATATATATATATATATATATATATATATATATATATATATATATATATATATATATATATATATATATATATATATACATACATATAATATCCAATGTTGGGAGCGTTATAAAAATAAATTTGTCTGTATAATTTTATTACAAAAAATCTATTTTCATACTGAGTTAGGTTTTTGCCAATCCTGAAGAAGTGGTTGGAACGCAAATATTTTAAATACACCCTCAACTCGTGTGGCACTTCGTTTTAAGGGTCTTAAAGCAAACAAAATAGTACCGAAAATCCGAAGTGTAAGGTCCTCAAAATGGCCATCTGCATAATCTTGGTAATAGTAAAGCCTAAATTCAAATACACGCATCACATTTTGTAACGTTAAGGGGGTCACACTTACCAAACATTCTTTAATTATTCACGCAGATCCTGTAAATCATTAATGGTGTTGTTAGGCACGCTGGGTTTTTATGTAGCCTTAAAGAAAAGATCTAATGGGTTAAGATCTGGAGAACGCGATGGTCACTCACGTATGCCCACGACGTCCAATCCAGTAACAAGGAAATCGATTATCAACAAAATGCCTCACTGGCAAACAATAATGTATCATATATATATATATATATATATATATATATATATATATATATATATATATATATATATATATATATATATATATATATATATATATAGTACACGAAGGGGTACCAAAACAAACTGATGCTATGGTGGGCGGAATTGTTGTAGTAACGTGTAGTGTGTGGTGTCTAGTAGCATTGAATGGCTTTCCAGTTTCAAAAGAGCTCTGGCCCTTCTTCCACGGCTCAAGCCGATGAAAACAGTGAAAAAATTCGCGAAATCATCCTGAAAGATCGACGATGTACCTTGGACGAATTTGTGGAGCTGCCTGGAGTGACTTCGAGTTCAGTTCAGCGAATTCAACAGAAGATTTGGGGATGAAAAGGCTGGCTGACAAATTCGGGGTTCGAGTGCTGACTGCTGAATAAAAGTAAGGTCGCGTGGAAGCATGTCGTCCTTTGAAAGAGGAGTTCCGAAAAGCAACAATCAAGCCAGTGAAAGAGTCAAAGTTTGCCTCGCCTCACAAAAGCTCGTCAAGTGAAAGCAAACGTCAAAACAATGCTGATTTTTTTTTTCGATATGAGAGTTGTCTATTTAGAGTTTGTTCCATAGGGTCCCAGAGTTAACCAAGCTTTCTACCTGGAAGTTTTGAAAACATTAAGCATCAGTTGCGGCGGAACATGCCTGATTTGAGGCAGTCGGGCGAATGTTTTTTACGATAACGCCCCTACTTACTTAGCCCTGCCTGTGCGCCAATTTTTGACCGAAAATGGCATGACCCCTCTGCCCCATCCCCTATATTTAAGCTCCCTGCTATTTTTGTTTTATTACCCCGAATGAAAAGAGACATAAAAGGAGAACGTTTTGTCGACGTGGCTGATGTGCAGAAAGAACGACGGAGGCGCTGTCTGGCATCAAGGAAGACGAATTTAATATATATATATATATATATATATATATATATATATATATATATATATATATATATATATATATATATATATATATATATATATATATATAAACATATAAAAATTGAAACTGACCCCGGATATGGGTTCTAGGAGTCCTAGATCGCGCTCATTTGAAGAAATTTTTTTTAAATTCAAAAGTCGAGATCTCCTCATTAGTAAATTTTTTCTAAGAAAATTCACTAAAATGTTTTGAACAATGGAATAAAAGAAATTGACAAGTGTACTAGTGCCTGTAGAGATTATTTTGGAGGGGATTGAAGGTTTTATGTTTAAAAAATAAATCAACAAATTTTAAAAAAGTTTGGTTTCTTTTGGGTACCCCCTCATATACTTTTTACCTTGGCTCTATTATGGTTTAGCCTTTTTATAGATTTTTAAAAAATTAATTGAATAGACTTGACGATGTTGGGTGCACACCTTTTTTATTTAGGATTTAATTTTATATATTTCAATGTATATGACGATGCTTTGATTTTTAGATACATTGAAAACAATGCATCTACCTCTCTAATTCAGTCCATTTTCTCTTCATTTTGTAAAACTATTTATATTATTTAATACTTTTTTCAGATCAGAAAACCTAGAAATATATATATATATATATATATATATATATATATATATATATATATATATATATATATATATATATATATTATTCTGAGGCGTCCTTTCTGCTATTTTATTGAGTGTAGGCACCTCTTTTCCAGTCCCTAGGCCCTATCTAAATACGAACTCATCATTTATATAATTCTCAATTTTGGTTCTTCTATTTTTTCTCAATAGAAAACTTATTTTACATACCTCTCCCGACCATAAGGATTTAAAGTGGAAATTAGGATATTCTTTAAGTTAAAAGTATGTTCCAGGTACAACAAGGAGTAATGACTCACTCCATAATTAAATGGTTAAACGGATCATGTGACTATCATCTGCATTTTTCCAACAATAGATTTGTTAGAATTCAGGAGTCTATAACATGTTATTACTATTCACTGAATGTTTGAAGAAATAGAAAAAAAAAACATATTCTCTAAGCGCTCATGTAAAATGTTTTCCGATTGTTGTAACTGCTGCAATTGTCTGTCTATAGGTAAATTATTCATAAGACAATGAGCACCAGTCGTGCATAGTCTTCAATACGCTGACTAATAAAACAATAGCGACTTACTTTTATGAAAATATACATCAATTTCGTGAACAGAAATAATGTATTCAATTGAAACGTTCGAGACCAGAACGTGAATACAACTCACTTATTGTTCTTTACATTAAAAATGAAACGAAAAATAGAAGGGAACAATTATAACACTTCATAATAAAAAGCTGATCTTATATTCCCTACGTTTTTATCTTTTACATTTGGTTCGACACAATGGCATTTGAAGGTTTACTTGTGGCTTTTGTGTTTACGATTTTAGGTTTTAGCTGTTCTATTTTTTATAGAACTATTTCTTCCATATCTACTTACACGATCGCCTCACTTTTGCATGACTTAGTAAGCAAATTTATTTTGATTGTCAGTTATAGAAAATTTACTGATATAGAGATCATGATACTGAAATTTCCGGAAAACTTTTCTAACAGACACAAATTAGAGCCGCTGGAACCCATATTTAGGATCAGTTAGCAAAGATTCTGGGGCAGAAGCAGTTTGTAAAGAACAAATGTTACAAGAAAGATGGTTTAAGGGTCCTTAATGTTTCAATAGTGACTTTCCTTTGTTTAATTAAAATACTTACAGAAAATTTATTTGAAACAGGCTCTAATATTTGGGGCGGTCAATAATTATTGTTGGAGGGTTGATATGTTGTAACAAAGGTACATGTCGCATTAAATTATGATTTTCAACAAGGCAAGAATCCAATGTATATTTTGTCACAATTAAATGTCAAAATTGGCGATTTTCAAACAGAATCCAGAGAAAATGTCGTTTGTAAAGAACAAATGTTACATGAAATGTGTTTCACAAGGTCTTAGAGTTCTGGTTCAATACTTATTTTTCTTCGTTTAATTTAAATGTTAGCAGAAAATATATCTGTAATATATCTTTTTTGCTAGTTTGAATGTATGGGGCGACGCCACTTAATATTTGGGACAGTCAGTTATTCCTGGGGAAGTCACCGGTTATAACAAAGGTAAATGTCACACACGATGAATTCTAAACAAACATTCTGAAACGAAGACGGCTTCTAGAGAACAAAATATTGCGTAACGTGTGTTTGATACTTTCTTAAATTTATTCGTTTTTATATTTACTAACTTATTGGTTTTTTCTTTAAACATTTTCAAATTCTTGGCATCTTTTAGTTTGCTTTTTGTATTTCCTCTATTGTTTGTTAATGCATTTTTGTACTTTGCTAGTACTATATTATGGTCCCTGTCTGTACCTGCACCAGGATATGCAATTTTTTGGCAGTAAAAACTATTTGGCACCTTCCTATATCCTCTGGTGGTTTCCATGTATATCGCCTTCTTTTACCCAACTATCCCCAACGTAATGGCAACTTAGATCGGAACTTGAAATTAGTAGTTATTACGTAATCGCCACTGATTCTATGACTCTGTGATAAATAATATATATATATATATATATATATATATATATATATATATATATATATATATATATATATATATATATATATATATATATAGATAACATAATATTACACATTAGCAGTGAGAATTACGTAATATTAATTATTACTAGGTTAGATTTACGGTACTGATAGGATGACTTAAAAGTCAGCCTGTGTAAAGATAGCAAATGACAGTAGCCGAAACTATCTTATCTTCTTGAAATTCTACATCAAAGTTGCAGCCACTATCAAGTAGCATTAATAGTTGCCGCGACGTTGCGGGCCTATTTATATTATACCTAATAGTTGTAAACCTTCTTTGTGATATATTCTGATGGCAGTCACGTTGTCGGTACTTGTGTCTACTATTAAATAGTAGTAGTAACCTTTGAAATCCAATAGTAAGTTTCACCCTACAGTACAGACCCACTGATTCACAGAGGATAATTGTTCCATCATAACAGCATTCGCTGCGATGTACAAGTCTAGTAGTGCGTATAATCTGTGTGATCCAATTGTAATGTCATATGTCAAGAAAAAAGGAGCTACTTGACCAAGAAACAAAAATTCGGGACGCAGCAAGCGCGTTACCGTATTGAATGTTTATTAAATGCTTCAAATTTGAATAACTCAAGTTGCTATAAACCTAGAAAGTTGAATTTTGGCATATAGGAAGGTCTTTATACCTACCAAATTTCATTAAAGTGACTGGGCTATTGTTTGAGATATAATTTTTCTTTCAGAAAAATCAATTTTAATATATAAATGTTCAAGCGAACCTTGTTTTCGGGTTCTACGGCCCCAAATTTGCGTTCAAAAAATGTTTGCAAAGTCTCACCATCAAAACCTAACTATTGGCGAATTTTAAAAAATAAAAATTCGCCAAACATTCCACATTCTGCAACAGCTTACAGGAAGGTGAGAAGTGTCACAGACAAAAACAGCAGCCTAAAACAACACTACTATGATTTTGTGGACACCCAGTTATTGTTAGGGCAAGATAAGCATACAAGTGCTGAGGGGGTTTTGCCTCTTTTACAAACGCAAGATTTACTACAAATGAGGAGAGCTTTTCTACAAAGCACGAAACAGGAGGCATGTAAACAAAGGCAGCCATAACCTAAAATGTTGTTAAGGTTAAAATGACAAGCAAATTATAGAATTTCAAAAGTATCTTCTGTTTACGGAACCATAAAGAGAAATATAAACACCCATTTAATTGATTACGACGTAGCTGCTGGTACAAAGTAACTATACAATCTTGGGTCAGTCCAATTTGGTGGCTTTTAGTGAAAGCAACTTTAAAGTATCGGCTTTTTAGTACTCGCCACCAAAGACAAATTGTAACTACTTTCAAGTTCCAATGCTACTTCAAAGTTTGTTTTGAAATGCGCAATTTTTGTAGATGGAGATTGAGGACATCATTATTACCTCTGCTGTTAGGATAAATATCTAAAAATTTATTTATTGCAGTTATCGTAGCAAATTTCTACACAATTATTAGTTTTATGGACAGAAAAGTAAATCAGAATACGAATTCCAGCACTGATAATGATGTTGAATATCACTTGTTACGTGGTATATAATTTTTAATAACAGCTGCAAATTTCGAACGCTCGTAATTTCTGGGTGCACAAATCATTATATTTTAACAACAAGCTTGCAACCGTTTAAATTTAAACGCTTAAGACATCCAAATATAAAGCGTCAAGTTAATTATTAATGTTGACTTTTGAGTATGGCTGGTATCTATAGAATGGCAAAGATGGTTTTAGGACATAAGAGTTCGAAAGAGATAATATTCTGTGGAATAATTCTCAAGATAAGGAAAGCAATCACAAGACACAGTAAGTAGTAGGTAGTGATAGTGGCTGTTACCGTTTCGCCACATCGTCGCTACGTGAAGGCTACGGCCACATACGTTCCCGATACCACGCCGTAAGGTTGCAATCATTTCCCATTTTGGCGGTTGCTCCGTGATAGGAACATTCCTGTAAATGACTGACGGCAAAGCACTTAAAAGTTGTCACGATAGTCCTTGGCACGTCACAGCGACCAGTTTGACAGCTGGGTAGGTACTTAACACATTGTGCTGGTTATGTACCATTTTCCTAACAGAAATCCATTGGTTTTTCTCCTATTTAATTCATCTCTTCTAATCCAAAGTTTCCAAATGGAAAGTAAATTATTAAAGTTTAAAAAACATTTATTAAAATTCGCTACCATAACTGGCTTTCTGTGTCCATAAGTTTTTCTTGTTTTAGCAAATGATTTACACATGCATACAGATTATGTACAACTGTTTACACAAAACGCATCAACTATAAAATTAAACATTTAGAAATGGTTTATGATGCACTGACTTAAAAAAATAGGTATACACTAATTCAACTTTACAGTTATTTTCAGTATTTTTTTCATAAAAGCACCAACCTATTAGTTCTCTCCATAAACATTACTATATTTACCACTAAATGATATCTTATACTGGAGAGTAGAATTTGATTACACGGTGCAGTGCCTGTATTTAAGAAAAATTTGCATTTGGTTATCTGAACAATTCAACATTTTTTTCAAAGTGGAACTTTACATCGAGAATCCTTACATCCATATCCATACCTGGAGATAATGTGCATCGACGAGTCTTTTGTGAATGGATGTTGGAAATGAACAATCAAAATATCTTATTCCCTAATCTAATCTTCTGGTCTGACGAATCAACATTTACAAGAAATGGTATTTATAATTCTCATAATGAGCATGTCTGGTCATTGGAAAATCGACATGAAACAAGGACTCGCACATTTCAACATAGATTTTCCATTAATTTATGGTGTGGTATTTTTAACGGCTCACTGTTCATGGAAGTCCTGCCACAACGTTTAAATGGATCTTCGTACTTAGCGCTCCTAGAAAACCGTGCATAAAACATTCTACATGACATTCCACTAGCAACAAGAGGTATAATCTGGTACCAGCATGACGGTGCACCAGCGCATAGTCGAAACGTTGTTACATGGCTACATGAACATTATGATGAAAGATGGATTGGCAGAACTGGACCAATACATTGACCTGCAAGATCACCGGACTTAAACCCACTTGACTTTTATCTTTGGGGTGATTTTAAGCGACTGGTCTACAGTGAACAAATAAATATACCAGAGCAGCTACAACAACTAATAAATAATGCTTTTCGTCATATTCAAGCAACAATGAATCCTCAAGACATTAAATTTTCCATATTAAAAAGATGTCGTGCGTGTATTCAAGCCAATGGAGGCATTTTTGAACATTTATTGTAATAAATAAATTACTATAAGCCTGATAAAAATGTTTTATTGCGATTTTCTACCAAACAACGACTGGTTAAAAATCATGAACTGTGCTCTAAAACACTTACCTGATTCATTGCTTACTCGTAAAATAAGCGTCGTACAGAAAATTATCAAGAGTGTCATTTTGTTCACGAATGAAAGTAAGATTCAAAAAAAAAATATCAAAATATATCATTGGTGTACCCGTTTTTTTCTTGAGGAATAACCAATGACATGTGAGTACGCGCGCCACTGCTGAATTAGCAGATTCAATTGTTATGGTAGAATACGCGCCTTTCATAACAGCCTACGCATGCGCAAAATATATGTGCTACTTTTTAAAAAATTGGGAAATTTTATTTTTGAAATTCAACTTCAACACCCTGTATCTTTTTATCGAAGCATTATAGGAAAAATTTTTATAGGACATACCCTCTTTAAAATTGTTCAAAGAACATGGGGTTTCATTTTTGGTCACCACTTATGAATCAGCCTCTATATATATATATATATATATATATATATATATATATATATATATATATATATATATATATATATATATATATATATATATATATATGTATATATATATTTGTAACATGACCAAATTATTACCGCCATCAGTTTTAATGTGAAACTAATACGGAGGCAACGATCTTATTCCATTATTTTTGCTCACCGGTGTACACAAAATGAATTTAAAATGTTTAGGAATAAGATAATACCGTTTATGTAGTAGAAATTTAGTGACAGTGGCAGTTTAGAACGAAAACACAATTATGGTGTTGTGGCCAATTAATTTGTTGAAATTCGTGTACGTAACACCTAAGAAGGGCATATTTTCTTAGCTGAACTGAAGATAAAGCTGCCGTGATGGCTGAAGGCCAATTGTGTATAATTTTAGTGAAGTCGAGATTATGGACCAAGATAGAGGTATTGCGGATTGATATCTACATAAAATATCACTGCTTGATTACTGCATTCTATGATGTATTAAGGCAATTATGCATTTTTTAAGACCTTCTTGAGCTTCAGGCCATTGCTACTGTGTTCAAAGAGTCATCTAATTACGTACTGAAATATACATCTCGAATCCCACAATCATTTATTACATTCATCTTCTTTGTTTTGTATTTTATCTTTATTAGTAGTTATTATTTAAATTATAATTCGCGTGCATTGGTGTTTTACATTTGCTCTCTTGTTATAGTAAATTTTTTTCGGTTATGTATTCATAATATATAGATGAGAATAAATTGAAAACCACAACTCATTTATTTCAGGTTTTTATTTTGTCAATGATTATAGTGGACGGCTTACCTGCACTGCAAAGTTTATTATAACTGAATTCTATATTTATGCATATGCAGGATGTTTCTCTTTCGATGCAAGCTTCTATCTAATTCATTTTCATTCCCACGCCATAAGTTGTTAGGGAAGTTAAATTTCTAATACTTGTTATTCAGATTCAATTTTGATTATGGCGCCAGTTTCCTGATTTGTTTCTTTCCACCGAAGCTTTATTTAATGGCATTTATAGGTTATAAAGTTACCTGGTTGTGTAAATATATTACCGACATTAGTTATTTTTGGTTTTAGTAACCCTTTTATATTGTCAGTATATTAAAAGGTATAAAGGAATTAAAAAAATGTTATGTTTAATTGAAACCTCTAACCTTTTTTAAACAAAAGTTCTTTAAAAACAATTAAACTCACCTTTTTTAAATTACAATTTCACCATATGTAACAGCTGCTTCTATCTTATGGAGTTTTCATGGTTTTCGTTCTTTTAGTGAATTTTCGCAGAAAAAATTCACTATTGGGGAGATCCCGACTTTTGAATTTTGAACAAATTTTTGCAAATGAGCGCGAACTAGGACCCGTAGAACCCATATCCGGGGTCAGTTTCAATATATATATATATATATATATATATATATATATATATATATATATATATATATATATATATATATATATATATATATATATATATCCAAGCCATTTACAAAAGGAAGGTACGTGCCAATTTTTATCAAAATCGGCCCATTATTTTTTTGAGTTTTCAGCGAAAACTCAACTCCTTTTGTAAATGGCTTGGATAAGTTCGTTAGTCAGGAAAATCGGACAAGGTTTCCCGGTAAAATTTTGAGTTTTCATTCGGAAAAAAAATTTTCTCAAAAATAAAAAAGCTATGATAACCAAATTTGGTAGGTAGGTTTATGATATAAAAAGTAAACTATACAATAAAATTTAGATTTCTAGGTTACAAGAAAAAAAGTTATAACAAAATATTTTGTGCCAGATCATTTCTATGAAAATTCACTACCATAACGCACTTGCTGCGTCCAGGCTTTTTTTACCATTTGATTTACTAAAATTGGTATCTGCTTCTATGTCCACTTATTGTATTATAATTTTTAAATTCATTTGCTTCACTCAAGTAGTACCTATAATTTTTGGATGGTTAATTTTTCTGAGGAAACTTTGTTAACGATCTTTTATTTGGATTCATTTTTAGGACGCCTGAAAGAAATTTAGTTATAATTGAGCTGGTATACCTGAGGTTTTCATATTGAAATTTGTCAATGATCGCTATAAAGTCCTGATTATGTTCCGCAGGTGTCAGGTGCCAATTTTTCATATAGGTTGGGAAATATAACTCTAAATTTGTCCAATCTGAAGTCAATGCAATTTCATCCTGCTTGACCCCCAACTGTTTGCTTCCTTTTTATAGTTTTATGGACAACTTAAAGAATTTGGATAATGTGGAGACAGGCAAGGATAAGATCTTTAACGTTTCGTATAGTTTTGGCAGGACTGTTGAATAATGCTACACTTCTTCAGTTAAATGATTAATTCTACAGCCTGGCTGGATTGAGTAGATGTGTAGGCGTCAGCAATAATTCAAATATTTTGTTTTGTTTAGATGATTTATTTTGTAGGTGAATTGTTCCACCTAGTTTGGAGCTGTGTACAGGTGTCCCACATAGACCTTCCATTATCCGTTTCTGGAGTACAGCACACAATTGAATTCTGAAAATTCACGCACGTGGGCTTCTCAAAATTTCCAGTTCACTGAAAATATTGACGTTAGTATGGGACTTCCGGTGAACATTGTCACATTTACACACCTGTTTCTCTCTTATTTTTCAACCTGAAGAGTTGAAATTTTAAAGTGAAAATTCTGAAATGCCACAAAATATTTGGAATTTACTAAAGCTAGTACAAGTTAGACAGGGTGTCCGAAATAGACCGGTCAATAATGACAACTTTAAAACCTAATAACTCTCTTATTTTAAATAGAATAGCCTATATTTTATAACGTTAGTTGATGTACTTTTTATTGTTCTTTCAATTGGTATCAGCATTCCTTATACCTAAGTCCTACCGATTTGAAGCTATTTAAACATTATTTGCGATAAGAAATAATTATTAGTCAGTTTATCAGGTTGCCTAGGAGATGAAAATTTTAAACGTCATCTTCCGACATAAGTAAAATATACGACGACTTTTTAATATAACTTTTATTTACGAGGAGTATAATCGAATTATTAACAGAAGATGACGTGTGGTTGCAAAGAGATTTCCACATAAACACAGACCAACTCGTTACATGATCAGAATACTACTAAAGGAATTCTAAGAATGGAGTGTTTCGTCCAAAATTTCATAAAAGTAAAGCGTTATTGGGGAACAAAGAGATTTGTGTGTTATCACTTCACAATAAATGTTCGAAATTTGCAACGTTTACTTCGAGGCATATTTTCGATAAGAAATAATTATCAGTAAGTTTATCAGGTTGCCTAGGAGATGGAAATTTTAAACGTCATCTTCCGACAGTAAACGTTATTGTTGTATTTTAATAAAAGAGAGTATTTTCCACAACAATGGCACACTTCAGTTACTCAAACGATGATTTTTTAATTTAATTATTATTTACGGGGAGTGTATTCGAATTGTTAGCAGAACGTGTCGTGTGCAACCCAATCCCAATGGGTCTTGTGCGTGACTCTTTTTCCTAATAGTTGCCCAAAAAGTTCAAACTTTTTATGTAGTCCATTATCTTCTTAGGGGCAATTTAACCTTCTTCCTGGGCTGTTAGGGTCACCCCTCCAATGTATTATCCATGAAGTCGCTTAGCAAGTGTTCTGATGTTTCTGCTTTAGTGCAGTATGTTGATACGACGCTGAACCGTTTTGCCTGCCTTTAGCCTGGAGTTTTTCTCCAGCATGACATGGTTCTTCTCACAAGTATCAAGTTCGTCTCTTATATGGCTTTTTGTTAGTCCACAATAGGGCTCTAGACCACAGAATGGTGTTGTTGCTGCCATTTTTGCAAGGCTATCTACTTCATCATTTCCTTCAATGCCTTGATGCCCTGGTACCACATAAAAGTTACTTTGTTGTTCGTAACTAGTTGCTTCAAGGATTGCTTGCATTCCCAGGTCAGTTTAGACTCGGTTTTGAAAGATTTCAGGGTCTTTAGTACTGTCTGACGGGATGTAGATCTCTCTATTTCTGAATGTTATTTGCATGCACTCTTGTACACAACGATTTATAGCAAGAATTTCTGGTTGGGAGATGCTGTAAGTTTTTCCTAGAGATTTATAGTCGTGCGTGCGTGCGTACGTACATACGTGCGTGCGGCGTGCGTGCGCGCGCGCGTGTGTGTGTATCCAACCGATAACTCAACAAATACTTCACTGATTTGGGCCAAATTTGGGAAGTACCCTTATTTTGTTAATGGCTTGGATGAGTTCGTTCATCAAGTTTAACGCCCAATTTTTCTTAACAAAAAATTAAAATAATTGTTTAAAACGCAATATCTCAAATTCTTTAAGTGATTGAAACGAATATTTACAACTTAAAAGAACATAGACAGACCTGGTTGCGTACCAATTTTCAAGTCTTGTGATCAAAGAAAAATAAAGTTGTTCGAAATTAATATTAAAATAATCCTCGACATCACTTCAGATTCTGTAATGCAATATCTACAATGTTGGACAAAGACTCTACTGCTATGTCATTTAAATAAATGGCAGATAAAAATCTAAACAATGAAGGTTACAATCATTGCAAGATGTCAGTTTGTACAACATTGTGAAATGTACGACAGGGACGTCATCTCGGTGCGGAACCAGGTATGTCGTCACGACAGCTCTAGTTAACACAAAATGTTATAGATAGATACTCTATACAACCAACTAACAATGTTGTAAAGTCCTGGCCCGTTTCTTTCCTAATACCGGTACAATGTTTGCGTCAAAAAGTGATCAGTTTTAGCTTGCGATTGCAAGCGGTTTGATAGCTGGTTGACGTTAGACGACGCCGCTGATTTTTAATAGCAGCAAGTTGCTTGCAAGCTTAACAAGCGCATTATTTCTACGCTTCGTCGCTGGCGCTTGTTCTGTAGCATTGTTGACATTTTAAAACTGACTTTTAACTAACCTAACATATTTAAAACATGGATATAAATATTGAAAATAAATATTGGACGTTGGTTATAAATGAAAATTGTGAGCTAATGACTTAAAACAATACATGCGTAAAATAGAAAATCAGTATGTCAGTAAATCATATTGTAAGAGCAGTGTTAACACTCGGTTTTATTATCGATGATTTCTCAGGTTAGTGGGTCAATATTTTTTAATAAATAGCACTTTAAAGCGTATTTCTGTATTTCTCATTTTATATGTTTTAAACAGGTACAGTCTTCCGCTTAAAACTAGACATACTTCCGTTTGTTAACCGTCCAAGCCTATCGAGCTTGATTTACAAGCTGCTTGCGGTCGACCGGATTACAGTGTAGTCTTGGACAAAAGCTACGTTCATACACTCGCAAATTTTTGTGTGTATACAGTTAGACACGATATAAATGTCTTCTCTACTTCAAAGTTTGTGCAGCCCCAATGCTAATTAAGGGCCCGCCTTTATTATACTTACTTAGCTTGTGTTTATATATGTAAATGTAAAAATAAAAAAGAAGTGAAACAGCAAGTGAATTTATTTACTTGAGTGCTGTAATCGATATTATGTGAAAAATACATTATAGGCGATGGAATGTAATTTCGGTAAATTTACAGTTTACTACATGAAGGGTTTTTAGAAAAATGTTTTCAGAAACATGCTTAGAACCCTCCTTGGATGCACAACCCACAAGGCAAATTTGTTGCAAACAACCCGAAAGAAAGTTAAGGACTAAAAATGAATAGGGTTACTGGGCCGGGAGGAAATATGAGCGGAAAATGCTAGAAACCATTTAGTCGGACTTTGAAAAGATGCGATTTTCACATTTTGCAGCATTACCTCCTTGAAACCCTGTCTACCCTGCACAACACCCATATTTGCCCAGGACCAGTAAATTTCTTAGAGGTTGCTCCCAAGAACCTTTTATTGTGCTTTATGCTTTGAAAGTAGTTGTATGAATGCACAAGGGGAAGGAGAACCCCCCGTGTTTTTGAGTGAGGGAGCAGAAACCCTATTCGTCCTGGGGGTTCTTTTCCCCTTCTGCGTGCATACAAACAGCCTCAATGCATGAACCAAGGGGAATTTTTTTATGTTCAGCTTTCTGTTGTATTTTTTGTTGAGTATATTTCCTGCTTATCAATCGTTTTGTTTGAGATTTGTATCCAAATCACTGTATACATATTTATGTTAGAGATCAGGATTTTGCTTGCCCTTCTTTACACTATTTTTTTACTGTTCCTCATTATATAAATATATAAAGTAATATAGTAAACTTTTAATATAAGGCTAAATCACTATATTATTATTATGAAAATTCACTACCATAAGGCACTTCCTGCGTCCCCAATATATTTTTTAAGTTTACTTATCAATTATTGTGCTGCAAATTTCTAACGCTCTTGTGTAATTTAAACTTATTCTGTTTATTTCTTAAGTTGTGAGGTATTAACTCTTATTTAAAAGTTCACACAACATATAACTTATCTATTATTATTATTTTAAACTCTAGGGATCATCTTTTAGTAAGTTAAATTGTAAAAGAAAATATAGCTTACTTTAAATCATTAAGCATAATCCGAATTTTTATATTGTAAAACTAACAGCAGCTGTATAGTTCTTGATTGTTAAGAAACTCGGTGGTTCAAGGGTAAGAACGTGTGCCTCTGAACCAAAGGGTACTCGGTTCGATCCCAGGGTACTCCTTTCACTTTTTCAGTACAAACTGTAAAATTAACATCAACCGAGGTTTTGGAATTGTATTTGACCAAGTTGAATGTCTACACGTTCCGCCCTTCGGAGGGGGCATAAAGCCGTCGGTCCTGTGTCCATGCGATGTGGGGCACGTTAAAGATCCCTATCCTCCTTACAGAAAGGCAGGGGTACCGCAAAATTTCCAGGATAGTGAGGTGAAACTGCTCCCTGGCCTCGGTGATTGGTCATAGTCGCGGAAATAGGCCGACGTTAAAAAACAAAACACACACAAACACACAGTTCTTGATTGTTAATATGCACCTGTAAAAATAAGTTTAGGACCACGTCACATTTCAAGTTTACATTTATACCGTTTTTTATACCTACTAGGTATATAAAAAAGTTACATTACATTTTATTATTAGATTTATTTTGATTTTCATTCTTGGGGAGTATTTTTTTATTCTGGTTTTATTTGGTATTTGGTACATCACATTATAACCTTTGATATTTAGAAATTTAAATTTTATTTGATAGCATTGATACAATGTTTGACATCTAGTGGGGTAGATTTTCTCCTTCTTTTTCCTTAACCTCTCAGATTAGCGCCTCCGTGGTGCAGGGGTAAAAAAGTGCGTCTCTGACCCAAAGGGTCTTCCTTTCACTTTTGCTGTACATTTTCGATTGTTTCCCAAGTGTCTTGATCCTGTCCACAACTTTGCAATAGATATACAATTAGCATTGTGTCATATATGAATAAAACTGGTAGTACATAACCTTTAAGTTTTATAACATACCAGCTGATGGATATTATCCGCAAAAATATTTTAAAAAGCGAGTAACCAATACAATATAGAAATGAGTATCTTTTGCAACGATGTGTCCCACTTGCTGTTTAGAAATGATATGTTTTGTAAATGTAGATTTCTCAACGTGGTTATCTATAAGTGTAGAAATGTGTTCTTTGTATCAGTTGTTAGAACTTCTAGAAGTTTGACCAATGTAGACTACGTATCAACGTGTACCGGCTAATTTGTAAATTCCAGCTTTTGCCAAAAAACCAGATTTTCTTTCGTGTTAAATAGTAAATCACCCATTGTGTTGTAACCTTTAAATGTTACTTGTGTATTTCCACCGGCATTTAAATTTAAAATGTTTGAAATGTGTTCTGAAATGGTTTCCAAAGTCATAGAATTATATTTTTGTTATGTCTTTTGTATCTACTTTTTGGATAAATTAAGTTGAGTGCGGATTTGTATTATTTTCTGCCGGTCATCTCATATTATATTGCTTTAGTAGAGTAACCATCATTAAATTCTATCGACTTGATTATAAAATTTATTTCTCGAAATTGATACGAGACTGGTAGGTTTCTGAAAAACGGTGACATGAATCGTATGGTTAGTTGTGCCTGCGTAAGTAGGTTTCTTTTATATATATATATATATATATATATATATATATATATATATATATATATATATATATATATATATATATATATAGAGCCTCGGTGGTTCAGTGGTAAGAACGTGTGCCTCTGAACCGAAGAGTTCGCTCCTGGGTCTCCTTTCACTTTTTCAGTACATACTGTACAATTGATATCAAGCAAGGTTGTGGCATTGTATTTGAGCATGTCTGCACATTCCGCCCTTTGTGAGAGGGGGGGATTCCGTCGGTCCAGTGTCCATGCTATGTTGGGCACGTTAAAGATCCCTACCCTCCTTACAGAACGGCAGGGGTTCGGCAAAATTTCCTGGATAATGAGGTGAAACTGCTCCCTGGCGTCGGTGCTTGGCCATAGTCGCAGAAAGAGGCCGACGTTAAAGAAACAAAACACACACGCACACACAACACACAAATCAGTGTATATATATTTTATATACGCAAAGCGACACAATTGGTGTGATCTTTACTGACGCCCCTCGAGAATATACTTTAGTTCAGTTATAGGCTGCTGTTAAAGTGTCAGTTTGACACGAAATATATAAAGCATGGTATAACCAAGGACTTTGGTAATTGCTTTAACTGCCTTAAAAGGTCGAATACCCTGAAATGAGATTGAGTTTTTGGAACTAACAAGTGACGACCGTTACTTCCTCCTAAGTCTATACATACATACATACATATATATATATATATATATATATATATATATATATATATATATATATATATATATATATATATATATATATATATGTATATATATATAGAAAAGTCCAGTAATTTATTTTCCAAAATTCTAGGAGACAACCCATAGGAAGGCCTTCCTTTTGCATAAAAATAGTATCATCAAATGTAAAATATTTTTGTTTTATACAAAAAGATTAATTATTTCTTGTCTTTTTATGACACTTACATTCTTTTCTAATAACATATTTTCTAATAAAGCATTATCATGGAGGTATTTTAGAAGACATGCTCCAAACCAGAAACGAAACTAAAGTAAATATTTTAAGTTAAACTTAGTGTCGCTGTTTCCCAAACGAAACTTGATTTTAGGTTATTTAAATTTTCTGTTACCTAATACGATTTTTTTTTCTGTTAGGCCAGTAATTAGTTGCGTTATTACACCTAATTGTAAAATAGTGAGCAGGTTGGTTTCATTTATTATTCCAAAACCTTCAGTTGAAAATTCTAGGGGTTTTGAGACCCGATAGAAAGAACATATTTCTGGATCTAGAAATAACGGGGTTGACAATTCTACATCTGCAAAACATAGTATCGATACACAACAACTTGGCCAACAGTGAATAACCGCGTAGAGCCACAACATTTTTGTAGTGACAAGCGCATACTAGACTTTGTTGAAGGTTTAGAGAGTCTTGACGCAGCAAGTGCGTGATGAAAGTGAATTTTCCTAAAATGTGTTTAATAGAAAATATGTCTCTTTAAAGCAAGCAGGAATCAATTTGGTCACCGATATAACCTATATAGCAGGAACAATGTACCATATTTTACCAACATAAAATGTACAAAAATTTTCCGAAAATAAACTTAAAACATTTCCGAGAAAACTCATTTGCTAGCTGACGAACCTTAGGTTAATAGCAAATTGCGTTATTGAATTTTAAAGCGTTTAATGCAATTTCGCTACTAAAACGCACTTACCGCGCCTCGATTTTTTTACAAACATGCATCATATTTCAATAAAAAATGCAAAAATGCAATAAGGAATGTTCAAAAAATGTAGGTATCACCAACGACTTATGGGCCATACTGTGGTTGTCGAAATAATTTTATAAGATGCAGTTAAAAAGACCCTCCCTATAGGTAACGTATACAAATTTTCCTCGTATCTTGCATAATAACAATTATATTGAGCTTTACACTGTCACACTGTATATATGTAAACAGAAAGTAAACCCCGATATGGATTCTAGGGGAGCTGGTTTGCCCTCATTTGAGGAAATATTTTTAGAATTCAAAAGCCGCGGTCTCTCCATTAACGAATTTTTTCTATGAAAATTTGCTAAAAACTATACACCGTTAAACCATAATTTTAACTAAAACTACTTCCAAAGCATCAGAGAAAGTGCCTATTTGAAATGAATTTTCTGGAAATATTTTATTAAAATGAAGGGCAATGATGGTTTAAGCTGAAACTTAAGTGTTTGCAGAACACTCTTTACATAATCCGTATTTCTTTCAGGTTCTTTGCCTAAATGTTGCCAATTTTGACGTTTCAAATCGCGACTTTTTACGTTTTGAGGAAAACCCCAATTTTTTCTTTTCTTTAAATGCCTCTAACTTTTTTGTCTTTAAACTTACAGACCTAAATTTTGGTCAATTGTTCACCCTTTATATATATATATATATATATATATATATATATATATATATATATATATATATATATATATATATATATATATATATATATATATATATACGGGATTCTAGGGGGCCTAATTCGCGCTCATTTGAAGAATTTTTTTGTAAATTAAAAAGTCGGAATCTCCTCGTTAGTGAATTTTTTTTTAAAGAAAATTCACTAAAACAAGCACTTGTGAAGCCACGGGAAAAGTCTACGACTGTATTAAATATGGAAGAGTTTCACTGAGATAGGGCAAGAACAAACAACCAGATATGCTATTCAAATTAAATTAAGTCTTAAAACTTTCATCTCCTTTTTATCAAATTATTTTTTATACAGAAACTCGCAAAAAAATTCATCGGAATAACAACAATCAGATTAGATAACTGTAAAGTGAAATAAGAAAAATTTGATGAAAAGCGAAGTCACTAACCAGGATTAGAACGCGTCATCTGGGAGTCGATTATTACGATGTACAGCGACCACTGTACACCTAGCCCACTGAGCTACGCATTATATGCATTTACCAGCAGGAATATGCTATTGTTCAAAGTTTTACAATTTACATAAAACCTTTTTGATTTACAATGGATTCTTTGCTTATATTTTGACGAAATCTAGAAAAATAACGACTCTGGCACATACCTAGGAGCTTGTTAGTCATTTCTTGTAGTATTTTCCACTCACATTCTGATCAATCAATTTTTACATTTTTAACTTTCTTGAATCAGATTTCATTAATTAAAAATTAATTTATCTCTAACTTTTTTGTCTTTTGAGATATAGATCTGACAGAAACCAGCATACTAAATTTCGTTGCCCTCACTTTGTTATTTCCAGAGATATAATTTTTTTTGAAAGAAAACACAACATTTTCCGGGAAAACCTGTGCGGATTTTCCTGACTAACAAACTTATCCAAGCCACTTGCAAAAGGAAGGTATTTGCCAAATTTGATCAAAATCGGACTATTATTTTTTGAGTTATCGGTGTAATATATATATATATATATATATATATATATATATATATATATATATATATATATATATATATATATATATATATATATATATATATATATAAACTGAAACTGACACTGGATATGGGTTCTAGGGGGCCTGGTTCGCGGTCATTTGAAGAATTTTTTTCAAAATTCAAAAGTCGGGATCTCCTCTTAGTGAATTTTTTAAAGAAAATTCACTAAAAACACATTAATAGAAACAACTGCCTTTAAAAGAGCAAACCCATTTCGTGGATTCTTCTGTTTTGGACACTCTTTAAAAAAAATTATATATATCAAACATAATATGTCTAACCGCAATTAAAAATAGTTGTGGTAATGTAATAAGCTGATGTATGTATGTCGTTATTTTCGTTATATATAACCTACTTCTATTTCTGTTACTATTCATTAGTTATTTTATTATTATCATTGTTATTATTCTTATCATTGATTGATATAATTTCCATGTTAAAGGTAAAGGTAAGATGCTTACTGGCAATTAGGCCATTGCTGACCCTTTTTGCTCATCTAAACTAACCTACCCTCCACCTTGAGCTCGATCTCAACGACGACAGTGATTTTTGAAAAATCATCCGCCGCCGGTGAGGATCGAACCGTCGACCCCCGAGTCCGTATTGGAAAGTCTGAATCGACTTTCCCGCACGGCCACGGAGTCGCTTTAATTTCCATGTTAAATATTGACATACATCACCTAGATATTCTAAAGACGTCATCTGTAATTTTTAGCGAATTTTAATTTTTTTTTTAAAGCGTTGACAGAGAGGTATCGATGGTGAAACTTTGCAAAAATTTCTTCAAACGAGCGTGAATTCGGGCCTCTTGAACCCAAAACCAAGGTCCGCCAGAATTTTTATTTGTCACACACACACACCCTCACGCGCGCGCGCACATACACATACACAGACATTCTAGGTTTGCAGAAAATAGAGTTGTTGAAATTTGAAGGATTTAATGAAAATTCGCTACCATAACGAAGTTTCTGCGTACCGATTTTTTTCCAATGATTTCTTTGGTTAAAATAACCTAACGTAGCAATGGATTTTTATTTATAACTCCTACGGGTGGGTATAAATAAATTCAATTTTCTCCTGTCTGACGATGCAGTAAAATGTGAAACCGGTTGAGAGGAGAAAACTAGCACTAGCGAAGCCAGAGTAGTCTCTAAATTTATGGCATTATTTGTACAGCATTATGTGCTAAAGCTTCGGGCTAAAGAACAACCTGCATTTCAAGATCCGACTAGAGCCTCGGTGGTTCACTGGTAAGGACGTGTACCTCTGAACAGATGGGTACCGGGTTCGATTCTCAGGGTTTCCCTTTCACTTTATCAATACATACTGTACAGTTAACATCAACCGAGGTTGTGGCATTGTATTTCAGCAAGTTGAATGTCTGCACGTTCCGTTCTTCGGAGGGGGCGTAAAGCCGCCGGTCCCGTGTCCATGCGATGTTGGCACGTTAAAGACCCCAGCATCCTTACAGAAAGGCAGTGGTTCGGCAAAATTTCCAGGATGGTGAGGTAAAACTGATCCATGGCGTCGGTGACTGACCATAGTCGCGGAGATAGACCGACATAAAAAAAAGATCGGACTAAAATGTTTTTCAAGGTCGGACTAAAATGTTTTTTACTGCTTTACCTGTTTTACTAAATATTTTTCAAAGTTTGGCAACAAGTATAAAATTAGACTTTAGAGTAATGTAAACTTCGTTGCCTGTTTAGTTGTGAGTGCGATTGCTGTGTTTTTTAAGTAACATTTAAATAGTTGTGAAAATGAATTCCATCGTCGTTTAATCAGACTCCGAACAAAGGCTTCGTGTTTAAATTCTTGTCTCGATTTTGTTAACTGCTACCTGTGATATGTTGAAAATTATCCTTGCATTTCAGGAATTTAAAATGTATATTTCTTACGATCAACATTGTAATCCTACGAAATGAGAGTATGAATTATAATTTTCCAAATTAGCATATCTGCTTGAATTTGCCAGTGGAATTGAACACGAAATACGTTGATTTTCTTCAGGATTTGGCTCAGTAAAGAGTGATATTATACAACTGGTAACCTGCAATTCGCATTTATATATATGCTGTAATGGTTAGCGTCCAAAGATTGGTAATTGACACGAAACTCATAAGTCGAGTCTAACTAACGCCACGTTTAACTGGCTATACGTAAACATGGGAACATGCTCCATTTTATACATGAATTCCATGTCTTTATTGTGGTTGAAAAATACTCAGCATGACTAGGAAGTCACAGGATAATCTTTAATTCAATGTTTTATATATGCAATTTAGCAAGATTTGCATTTTACATTGGAACCTAGTACACATTTGGTTTGCCGATGCTCCTATATGAATACTACTTAAGCTCTAGTTAATTCCTATGCATGCACAAATAGTGATTACAAAACAAGATAAATCGATCACAAAAACATAATAATGCTCGTATTTACAACTAATAGGTTCCTGATTAGTTGTAATGGCATTAATTTTGTATTTGGTCAAGTGCAATTGGCTCGGGTAATCTGTGGTTAATTAAGGTCTATTTAAAAAAAAGATATCACTATTACAACAGGATGTGAACGAAGACTTCCACTCATTTCATTGCTTTCCTAGTTCTTATGTTTTTACTGCGTATTCGACGAGTAGGTACTACAGGAACAATATCTTGCTAAAATGGCCATTCTAAAATTATTTAGACAAGCATTTAATTTTGATATAAATGGCATAGTAATAATTTTAATAAGCTATGTCAAAGTTAAATTAAGGCAAAGTCGTTGTCTCTACATGTCTACATTTGTTTTGCAATGAATTTGCTAAATATACAGGTTGCAGAAAACCGTGTTATTGCTTATATTTTTAATATTTGTGAGATTTACACAATATTTTTTATTTACCTATCATCATATTTATAAACTAAAGACAATATTTCAATATCGATTGCATTTTGTTATATGTATAACTAGATCCGACCTAAAAGGGTTTTGTATATAGTCGATGTTATTTGCTGGAAAAGTATTATTATTCATTAATCAATTAAAGTAGTAACATTCGTTTATTTTATCGTACAATATGTAGTTTCTTCCGTTACGTTAACGTTATTCACTGTGTTGCCTAGTATCCACAACATCTTACTCCTTAAATATGATCCTTTGAGAATTTTTAACCAGTGCTATGGTCCAGGTCATAATTTTTAGATGTGTGAGGCCGCATTGCGATAGAGCTATCCTTATTTTACCTGCATTGCTTTTGTGGCAATGCGATCCTTATTAAAAATCGTCTAATCTATTCAAGTCACCAAATGCTCTTTTTGCAGGTTTTTAAGTACAGTAGGTAGTAAAAGGTCAAATCAAGTAAATAAGGACACGAGCGTCCACAAATCAAGCAAATAAGGATAAAAGCGTCCTCAAATACAAGCATAAATACAATTCCAGGGCCAATACGAGCATAGAGCATAAGTCAAAGGTCAATATAAGCGCCATTGCAGCAAATGCAGGACAGAAGAGTTCACAAATTGGTTGTTCAACCTTACAAACTAAACAAACCAAAACAAATCAAATAAATTCAAAGGTCAATATAAGCGCATTGATAATTATCCAGGACAGAAGAGTCCACAAACAGGTTTGTTCCACCTTAAAAACTGGGCAGACTAAAATAAGCAAGCTAAGGGTGAATATAGAGGGACATTAGAAGAAATTATAAACATACAAACCAAGGGCTACACAAAAACCAATATTATTATTATCAGATAAAGACATTGGAAGAAATTACAACAAACCAGGGGCTACACAGGTCCAGCAAGGTAATTAAAACCATATACCAATAATAATTAAACTAATATTATTACCTATCACAAGTTAAAACAAGACAATTTTGTTATTGGACCATGATGTAAAAATTCCAAGGATGTATATGAAATATTGGTTATAGAAAACAATTATGGGAAGTTAATTAAAATGAAAAATTGGAAAACCAAAATCAAAGTGCCGTCAGTGTCAAGAAGATTTCGAGCTATATTGCAGTTTTCCATTATATTCAAGTCCAAATTGCATAAATTGCAAACACAAGTTTAATACTTAATTGTAAGATGCATTGTAAAATTTATACACCAATAAACTAAACTAAACTAAATCACAATTAAGGAATAGATAGGCGAAATTATATATTTATACAAAGTCAAGAAATACAGTGTCCAATCAAGTAATTGTGTAATTTTTGGAGACAGAAGGGTTGTTATACAACAAAAATCAATACAACAAAAATGGATGGCAATGGGGGTATCGAAAAATACGAAATGTATGTCGAAGAAGTGATAGAGCGATTTAAAGAAGCAGAAATACTAAGAGATAATGAGGTATGCAGATGAAGAACTCTAAAGATAATTGGAATACAGTTGGCAAGTGGTTAGGCAGAGTTATATATCAATGATTACCGATTACCCAGAGGTCGTCTCCACAGAAAGGTTCAGTCAGTTAAGAAAGAGATACACAAACATTGTGGACACAGTATCCCAGAAAATCTGGTAAGCAACATGCCAATTCTTTGAGTCAACAATCCACTGTTTAGAGAAGTTTACAGACTGTCCGACGTTTATTACTTGGAAGCAAAGCCAAAGTCTATACAGATTGATTAATGAGGACATGTTATTTATACTGAGTGAGTTAAGAGAGATGACAAGGCAAGTTCCACGTAAGTGACAAATATTAATGAATTTATATTCAACAGAGTAACCTTCGCATAATTTGGAACCACTTAAAGAAGGTAAATCCTAGTGAAGAGAAACCATATGCGTTAAAAGAGCCTAGAGACGTAAACTCAACAGAGCGAGCTCCAAGCATGTTGAGAGAGTTAGAAGAGATAACGGAAACAATCATTGATGTGGAGGATCCAGACGACTCTATTCAAGAAGATGATGGTCCAATAGAATATCCAGAGTCGATTCAGGAAGACGATGGTCGAGTAGAGTGTCCAGAATATAATCGAGAAGATGATGGTCCAGTTAAGTGTCCAGAGTCTATTCAAGTAAATTACAGTTTAGTAAAGATACCCGAGATAACAGATGGCGATCCAGCAGAGATACCAACGATCACAGATGAAGGTAATGGTCCAGTAATCGGAACAAAGAAATGTTCAAGAAGATGGGGAGAATGTTCACAGCAACAACAAGAAGAGAATAGTCCAGGATGTAAAATACAGAAAAAGTTGTACAAGGCAACCGAAGAAGTCGAGAAAGGTTCGGTCCCGAGGAAAAAGCTTGTACAGAGATCAGCCAATTTCTCTCAAGCCAAGTTCACGGTTACTGAGGACAAAGAAAACAACATCGCGGAGAGTACTTGGATACGACTATACATCATTCATTGGATACAAGCTTTCGCTTTTATATTCCAAGAAAAAAGCATAAGGGTGTGGTCCACCACATGAATTGCGAAACGAGGCAAGTAGCAGCGTAGCCGATGAACAAAGACTAGTCTACCCGCCGTCAGTGCCGAGAAATTCAATATTTTGACCCTAAATGCAGTGAATTACAAGATAGATATTTAAATAAATCGTAGATAAAAGTCTAAACAATGGAAGTTACAATCATTGCAAGATGTCAAAATGGAGCTGTTTCTTACCGGGGTTGCCAGATCTTCAGAAATTTCATGTACTTAAACCTTTCATGTATAAACATTTTTCACAACTTTTGGTAATAAAGAAAACATTTGATAAAATGTAATTTTATCAGTTAGTTAAAAAAATACTGGTACTGTGAATTAGTGTACTTTTTGTTCAGCAATTCGGGAAATTTGGTTCGATTTCTGAAATGTTTGCTTAAGTGTTTTACGAATATCTTAGGTGTTTATGTGAAACCTGTTATCTAAACAGGCTGCTCATAACTTCGAGACGGGAGCTTTTTACTCTTTGTTGTAAGTTCTTGGCGCATAGGTAAATAGTTTTCGCAAAAAAAAAAATCAGAAAATTGATCATTTCAATGAAAATTCAGTACCATAACGCACTTGCTGTGTCCAGACTTATTAGCGTAGTTAGTTACTTCTCAACATATTCGTAATGATAACTGGTCATATTTAAAACGTAATTTCTATTTTGTGGTTTAATATCAGTTTGCCTTAAATGCTACTGTGAATTTCTGATTTCTGAAGACGGAATGCTTGCTTGAGTGTTTTACGTGATACAAGCTGCTTAAAGCTTCGAGACGGGATGCTTTTATCTCTTTGTTGTAAGTTATAAGCATAGAAATGGTGTCAACCAAGATTTTTTTTTTGAATGAACACGTCATTGGTCATTAGGATGATAATTTACAAAAAATAATTTCTTGGGTCCTAGTGACGAACTGTAACCTCTCAATCACAGCTTGAATTACAAAGTAAATTAAACTAAATTTATACATTGTTCAATTCTGAAGTGCATAATATACATAGAAAACATTTTAAATAAGCGGTCATTAATTAGATTACTAATTATATTATAAAGTTCATTTATCGGTCGGAGTCTTCAGTGGTACATAACTTAACGAACCTCGTTCGAAACAAATTGATTGGAATTATATTTTGACATGAGAATTATTAAAGCACATCTCAGCTCTTGAACGCATAATTTTTTACGGCTTGATTTATACAACGTGATATATTATTTAGCGACTATAATTTAAGTATTACTTCAAAGTTGTTATGTATGAATAAGTTACTATAAATAAATATGGATTCTGTCCGACGATTTATAACTTATTAGATATGTAATTTTCTTAACAATAAGTCTGAGAACTTTTTGACTGCAGTCTGGTATATTTTAAATAATTGCCCCTGTCTTTATTACCCCCATATTTCATTATAATAACAAGAAGTGTCTATGTTAAAATATTTTGTACCCATCTATTATATTCTGAAGGGCTAATTTGTATTACAGTGCGACCTGCTTATTATTAATAATTGTATTATATGTTTATAGGTTAGGTAAAAAGTATTCATGTCAAAAACCGTAATTCGTTATTGTGCATGTTAATTTTAACAATATGTTACCTTCATAATTAGGCATTATATATATATATATTATATATATATATATATATATATATATATATATATATATATATATATATATATATATATAGGGTGGCGCAATGAAAACGAAACAGACCGATTTGCGTCCAGATATATTTTTTTAAGAAACGCTGAAACACGTCAATTTTAATATTGAGGGGGACATGTTTTGACATAAAACTCAACTTTGTCACATCAACCCCTTTGAAATTGATTTGAAAAACTGACTATCAGAACATTTCTTATGGGAATGAGAGAAATGTGGTTTATTATTTCAGTTTATCGGTCGGTTTGATACTTGATAGTACTACCGAAAATTAATGTCACAATGGTGTATTCTGTAGAAGAATGAGTTGAAATAATTACTCTTTTTTTCAAAAACGATGACTGTGCCAACCGTGCCGCAAATTTGTTTAATGAACGACATCCAAACAGACATTAAAATTGACGTGTTTCAGCGTTTCTTAAAAAAATATATCTGGACGCAAATCGGTCTGTTTCGTTTTCATTGCGCCACTATATATATATATATATATATATATATATATATATATATATATATATATATATATATATATATATATATATATATATATATATATATATATATATATATATATATATATATATATATATATATATATATATATATATATATATATATATATATATATATATATATATATATATATATATATATATATATATATAAGGAAAATTCGCTAATATCCAATAAATTTTGGACTTAGTTGCAAAGTTTCGACAAAGTGGTTCAGTAGCCAACAAAAAACGGGATCCTGAACGTGAATTTCCGGTTAGAAATGAGACTACTGAGCTAAAGTTTTAGGACAAATTGCTGCAGACCCAACTTTGAGCACGAGAAAATTGGCCACTGTTTCAAACATCAAAAGAAGAACTATTCAGCGAATATTGAAGGATCATAAATTTCACCCGTATAAAATTCATCTTTTACAACAACTGAATCTCGAACTAAATGATGAAGATGATTTTGATCGGCGGCTGGAGTTTTGTGAAGTTATGACTGCACGAATAGCTGATAACGGGAACTTTCTGTTCAATGTCTGTTTTTCAGACGAGTGTACGTTTTTATTAAACTCTTCAGTCAATCGTCATAATTGTCGTTATTGGGCAGATAATAACTCAAGAAATTTTCACGAAGTCCACACTCAAACTCCACAGAAATTGAATGTCTGGACTGGCATTTTTGGAGACCGTTTAATCGGACCAATTTTTCTTGATGGCAATTTGAGTGGCGAAACGTATTTGGAGTTACTAGAAGATATCGTCTACCCTCTACTAATTGACATGTTGAAAATGATAATCGCTATCAAGAAAATCAATTAACAGAGAGTTTCCAGAGCAATGAATTGGACGTAGAGGCGCTATTGAGTGGCCCCCTAGACCACCGGATTTAACTCCTTTAGACTTCTTTTTATGGAGCCATTTAAAGAGTAGAATTTTCGCAACAGAACCGGAGTCTCTGGAAGAATTACAACGACGCATTGTTGAAGAATGCCGTCTAATAACTCCACAAATACTCCAGAATGTCAGAGCTCGTTTTGAACAAAATTTTTACTTTTGCATGGAAGCTGATGGTCAAGAATTTGAACACTTACTTAACTAAATAAACATTTTTAAACGTGTGGTTTTGTTTTTTAGTTTTTTTAACGAAAAATTGACTAATTAGTGCATTTCACAATGAATGAAATACGTTCTTGCAACTCCAACTGTAAATAATTGTTAAACGAGCTGATAAAACTTCCAAAAAAATTAGTGTGCTGAATTCAGAAAAGAAAGAGCTTTCAAATGATGTAACACTCGGCCCGTGTTCCCCATTTTTAATATAAGGGTTGTTATCACCACCCTTGAGGGGTTGATGTGGCAAAGTTGAGTTTTATGTCAAAACAACATGTCCCCCCTCAATATTAAAATGGACGTGTTGTGTTTCAGCGTTTCTTAAAAAAATGTATCTGGACGCAAATCGGTCGGTTTCGTTTTCAATGCGCCACCCTATATATATATATATATATATATATATATATATATATATATATATATATATATATATATATATATATATATATATATATATATATATATATCTTGGACGAGTTTCCGAAAATAACTTTTGAAAAGCGCTCTTTTAAAATTTTAGGGTGTTCAAGCGTGCACAGTGAAATTGTGTCCTTGCTATACATATATTGCTTCTGAAGCACTTCCTCAACAGAAACTCAAGTTTTCCTTAATTAAGAAAACATAAAGGCACTACTTCTCGTAAAAGTTGATTAAGGCGCTGTGTGGTCTGTACAGAGGGATACGATGTTCCTCTGTCATCACAACCACGACGCTCTGTCCCAAGCAGCTCATTTTATTTAATTGTAGCTTCCTCACATCATCAATTGGGTTAAGTTTTCTAGCAGTTTTCCTCTTGATCTTCCTTTTTCCCATTGTCAAGTATATGAACGTCAATGGTTATTTGCCGTTTTATCGATATACTTTGTGTTTCTCATTTTATTTATGATTCCATTTTAAAAGCTTCTATTATTTTCATGTCCTGCTTCAAAGTGCATTTTTTCGACATACACACAACCACATTCCATACGCATGACGTGAGGAACCTTCCTCAAGTCCAGGTTTATATATTTCTTAGTGATACCAGTTTTTGTCTATTGATTGCTTGCGTTGCCATCGTGAACTTTCTTCTCAGTTAAATTCTATATATTTTCAAGGTACGTAAACAATTCTACTTGTTCTGATTTTCCGCAATTTATGTTTATATCCATTTTCGAAATTCTATCCTTGGTCTTTACTTTCGTTTCTGTCGCTGATTTTTCTTAACACAACCACCACGTTGAGCGTTCCTTGTAATTTCTTCTGTTTCTCATATTAATGATATGTTATGGGCGTACTATATACAATGGAACCGTTATTCATTTATTTTAATATGTGCTATCGTTTCCCTTATCCTATTTATTGTACCTTTCATAAACAAATTAAATATAGGCACCCTTAATAAGCTAATATCTGTTTATATCTTTCATGGGTTTAACATTCGTGTAGACTGACTAGTTCTCCAGTCCAACCAACTCTGTTCAGTATATCTACTAGTGGTGGGCGCATGGATCTCCCTTTGCGCATAGATCTCTCTTTACGCATGGATCTACCCTTGCGAAAGGATTTACCTTTTCACACGAATCTACCTTTGCGCATGAATCTACCTTTGCGCATGGAACTACCTTTTTGCATGGATCTACCTTTACTGACACACTTGCTGCATATATATATATATATATATATATATATATATATATATATATATATATATATATATATATATATATATATATATATATATATATATATATTTCCGTATTACTTGACCAATTCTACCATACTCAGTACGATAACTCACTGCTGCGTCAACATATATTGTATGAAATATTATTTAAAATTTTGTTGGCAAACTATACCTACCGGACAGCCAGTTTGCCCAGCTCAACCGAATTATCTTTTAGTTTAGTTTTGATACTTTACATTTGTTTATTTTTCTTTAAAATTTAAATGGCTCTTGGGGTTTTTTATCAAAACGCCCGTGGTTTAAGAACTAAACTTTTAAACTTTAGAGTAAATTTGGCTGTAAATAACTTTGAGATTGTTTGTATGACAGAGTCTTGGCTTTTGGAAGGAGTTTTGGATAGTGAATTAATAAACGGGAATGACTACACTGTGTATCGCAGAGATCGCGCATCTTCAGCCTCACAAAAATCCGGGGGAGGCGGCGCCGGCGTATTAATCATGGTGAAAAATACTTTCAATTCATCATCTGTTTTGCAATTCCAAACCGACGTTAACGATCTTTGGGTATTGGAAACGCTTAGGAATGGTATAAAGTTTTATGTAGGATGTGTATATATTCCTCCATAGTCGGAAGACTCATTGCAGTGCTTCGCTAGTGGTCTGCGTGATCTCATCGCGACAGTTGGAGATTCACCACTTCTTCTGTGCGGTGACTTCAATCGTTCTAGGATAGAGTAGAAACGACTGACAGATACAGCAGCTTTAATGCAAGCTAACTTTAACAATAGCTCTTCACCTTTGCTTGATGCCATTTCATTATGTAATTTTAAGCAGTTTAATTATGTTACTAATGTAAATCATAGAATACTTGATCGTGTTCTGTGTAATGAAGAGATCGTGGAGAGCTTATTACACTGTTGTTGTCCTCTTGTAGATGAGGGCGTTCACCACCCTACTGTTGATTTCGTGCTCTATGAAAACTATACGTTGTTTAAAAAGGCCTGATAATAGCTCTTTTTATCTTAAAAAAGCAAATTACCCTATGATAAATAATATTCTGAATAATGTTCCTTGGCGTGCCCTGATGGAAGGTTTGGAGGTTGTCGCATGGTTGAAAAGTTATACTCTGTTATCTTTGATTGCATTAAATATCATGTCCCAATGTCGCGAATAAGGAAAACATATCCTCCATATTTTTCTTCATCAACAATTAAGAGTATCAAAGAAAAAAATAAGTATCACAAAAAGTGGAAACTATAAAAACACGGCCGATCATAGTTCCTTTAAAATGTTACGGGCTCGTTGCAAGCGGCAAATTTCTAATGATCACGACCACTATATTAGACTGGCCGAGAATTCAATTGCTTCGGATTTCAGCTATTTTTGGCGTTATATCTCATTAAAGAAGGGAAATCAAGGCATACCATCTACGATTTTGCGATCTTTCTGCCTATTTTTTTAGAAGCACTTATGAAAATGGAGATGACACACCGTATACGGATGTTATAGGTGTTTAGGTATTGACTCGTGCGCTCTATCCAGAATTTATATTACTGCATGTGATACTGGATTATTTGGCAAGGCTTGATGATAAAAAGGGTGCTGGACCTGACAGTTTGTCGCCACATTTTGTAAAGAGATGTGGCGATTCGCTGTTAGAACCCCTGATGTTGATTTTTAATGGATCTCTGCATTCTGGAATTTATCCTATAAAATGGAATACTCGGGTATTCCTATACGTAAGGGTGGTCGTAGGAAATTTATTAAAAATTATCGCCTGATCAGTATCTAACATGTAGTTGGAAATTTGTTTGGATCCCTAGTATATGTAAAGCTTTTTGAATTTGTAACATAAAATTATTCCAGAGCAACATGGTTTTTATAGAGGCAGGTCGGTTGAAACCAACTTAACTTCATATACAGAATTTCTATTAAGATCTTTAGAAACAGAAAAGCAGGTGGATGCTGTGTACATCGATTTTTCTAAAGCCTTTGATGAAATTGATCATAGCATTTTATTGATAAAGCTGGGGGGGGGGGGGGATCGGTGTGCATAGAATTCTCCTGCGTTGGGTCAGTTCGTATATTAGAAATAGATCTCAGCTTATATGCGTATTAGATTATGAATCTATCCCTTACCAATTACCATCAGGTGCCCTCTAAGGATCCCACGTTGGGCCACTATTATTTCTGGTATACGTTAATGATATAAATACTTGTTTTCAATTCTGTAAATTTTTGATGTATGCTGACGACCTCAAATTATTTATTCCTATTAATTCTGAACATGACTGCGTTTACAGGCCGACCTTAACAACTTGACTAATTATTGTAGCATAAATCAGCTTTACCTTAATTTAGATAAGTGTAGTGTTATAACTTTTACTCGTGGGAAACTATGGCAAGAGTTTCCGTATCTCTTAGATAATAATATTATCACACGGGTCACTTATGTAAAAGATCTAGGCGTTACCTTTGACACCAAGCTACTATTCTACAGACATTTTGACAATCTTGCCACTGACAGTTATCGGATGCTGGGGGTTATCATGCGGCAAGGTGCAGTTTTTCACAATAAAAATGTTTTTTCTCATTATACCATGCGTATGTTGTCAGCAAATTAAAATTTGCGTCAGATACGTTTCAATGTTCCAAACATACTTCTCAGGGTGGTTGAACCTTTTTCCTTGCCCTTTAGCAGAACTTACGTTATTCTTAATTCGCCGCTGTCAAGAATGTTGAGAGCGGGTAATGAGTTCTTGACCATCGACATGTTCAGTGACTCATTGCTCGGATATAAAAAAGCTCTGAAAGTCCGACTATTGTTGTTGTCTTGATTTTTATTTCTTTATGTCGTTCCATATTATAAGAGTGTGCACAAGCATGTGCATATTGTATTTACAACTTAAATGAAAGATTGTTTTTGATTTGTTTTTAGAATAATGCATGGTGTTTTTGTTATCACTGCTGTATTTGTATTTATATACTCTGTATGCGATCCTGTTTTGGCGGCAACCCCGTTGGTATCCAAACAAACAAATAAATAAATAAAGAAGAAGAAAAACAAATTGGATTTCGGAATAGGCCTTCCAATTTGGCAGTAAGTAATAAAATTAGGCGATTATAAATGGAAAGTAGTGGCCGCCGCGTATATAGAATTAAATAAAGATTCGAATTATAGCCATATCTGCAGTTACACAATTACATATGTATCGTAAAATATGCATTCGTTAAAAGGTATACCACTAGAAATGTGACAGGTCACTTAAAGAGTGTATTTTTAAGGCATTAAAGCAAAATTACCTTCAAAGACTTCATGTAATGACATAAATATGCAATACAAATGTTTAAAACACCGTTTAGAATTAAATAATATATGGCAAAGCCGTAAAAATGGCAGATAAACGTGTTCCAAAAACCGCTATGTAAAAATGGGAGAATTAAAATGGATTATTTTGACAGAACTCCTTAAACTATATTATATTACATACAGAAAACTAAGTTCATTTACCTCATTAATAATCACATGATAAATAATTACGCTCACACAAACAGATAGTAGTTAGCTTGTTCTAATAATTACACACGATCTTCTTGTCCCAAAACGCTTTATAACTATAATATGACATTTGTCAGATTAAATGTGGGCGTCAACCAATAGTTATTGTAAATGGTATACAGTCGACATTAAAAATAGGGGAAAATGATCAATTTAAATACGGTTCAACCTCAGTGGTCCAGGGGTAAGAACGTGTGCCTCTGAACCGAAGGGTACTGGGTTCGATCCCAGGGTACTCCTTTCACTTTTTCAGTACAAACTGTAACATTAACATCACCCGAGGTTCTGGCATTGTATTTGAGCAAGTTGAATGTCTGCACGTTCCGCCCTTCGGAGGGGGCGTAAATCCGTCGGTCCCGTGTCCATGCAATGTTGGGCACGTTAAAGATCCCTACCCTCCTTACAGAAAGGCAGGGGTTCGGCAAAATTTTCCCGGATAGTGAAGTGAAACTGCTCCCTGGCGTTGGTAATTGGCCATAGTCGCGGAAATAGGCCGACGTTAAAGAAACAAAAAAACACACACACACCCACACACAAATACGGTTCTTTCATTAACATTGCATTAATTGACCCATACTGTGGGTAAACACGTAATCTTTAATAGTCAATCGAGGTTAATCGGTCGATATATTAACTCCGGACGTAACGTACACGTTTGAGCAAATAATACCCAGGATAAGTTTGAAATTTTATATGTATATATATATATATATATATATATATATATATATATATATATATATATATATATATATATATATATATATATATATATATATATATATATATAGAACCGATAACTCAAAAAATAATGGGCCGATTTTGATCAAATTTTCTTAGTACCTTCCTTTTGCAAGTGGCTTGTATATTTCGTTAGCCAGAGAAATTGACCCAGGTTTTCCCGGAAAATTTGGTGTTTTCTTTCTAAAAAAAAATATTCTGCGGAAATACCAAGGTAAGGGTAACCAAATTTGATAAGCGTGTTTCTATTCTCCATGTACCAAAATTTAGGGCTGTAAGTTTAAAGACAAATAAGTTATAGGCACGTAAAGAAAAATAATTTCTGTTTTCGTCAGAACGTCAAAGTTGCGATTTGAAACGTCAAAATTGGCAACATTTAGGCAAAGAACCTGAAACAAATACAGATTATGTAAACAAAATGTCTCAAGAAGAGTGTTCTGCAAACCCTTCAGTTTCAGCTTCAGCCGCGATCGTCTTTCATTTTACTAAAATATTTCCAGAAATTTCATTTCAAGTAGCCTCTATCCTTGATGCTTTGGCGGTAGTTTTGGTTAAGTCTATGGTTTAACGGTCCCCAATTTTTGGCTAATTTTCGTAGAAAAAATTCATTATTGATGAGATCGGGACTTTTGAATTTTAAAACGATTACTTCAGGTGAGTGCAAACTGTACACTAGTGTGATCACCCAACTCACATTTAAAGGGCCCCTCTTCAATACTTCTATGTTTGGAGATGAGATGTGTTGACAAACTCCCTTTACACATACTAGTGTAATCACACAAATCACATTTAAAATGTACCTCTTCAATATTTATGTGTTTAGAGATGATGCGTGTTGACACATTCGCTTTTGATGTAATCACACAGCTCATTGAAAGGATTTCTCTTCAAGAGTTCTGTGTTTGTAGATAATGTGTCTTGACAGAGCCCATTTCCGTACATGGAGAGCGTATTTGTCATAATTAGAGTATTTTCTGCACATAACTCCACGAATCTCTTTTCACTAACTTCTACACCAAATATTCCAGCTACAGCAGTTACCATGTGCCTATTACTGCATTTATATTGTAGAACTACAGATAGTTTCGTCAATATTATTTTACCTTTCCAGTCTGAAAACAAGACGTTAAAGATAAAGTGCTTGGCATAATGTTACGAAGAGTGGAAGTGACATAACATTATATTTGCACCCCCGAGCCACATATGAATCTAAAAAATTTAACAAAAACTTTCGATCTGCTACAATTCTTCTATGTAGTTTTTGTAAGGTTTTGACGCAAAAAATATGATTATTTTTCAAGCGCCCCCATCTTTTCCTCTGCAGCTAATTTCAGAAATGTTCAGAAATTGCGAAGCAGCCATAATAAGCAACAACAGCATCAGCTGAAAATTTGCTGCAAAGTACAAAGTCCCTTGATAGTCGTAAATTTTCTGGTAGCTTATGCCAAACTAAAGAAAACATTTATAGTGTCTATGTCGTGATTGTAATAGACAGAAACGTGACTTAAAATGAATAAAGGCCTTTGAGTAATTAAGTAAGATTCTCAGACGCGGTGAATTAATATTTTGAAATAAGTATAACAATATACCAGAGCTATTAATTATGCCCAAAATTTTCATTACTTAAAGCACAAGTTAGTATATTTCATGATCTAACAAAATAATTGTCTTTAATATAATCGTATTTGGAAACGAAATGTTATCGAGAATTTTAATAAGTTATAAACGAAAATCTTCATCATTATATTTCTACTTGAGTATAATTAAAGTTTCCGCGTCTACAATAACCAACGATATAATAATACCCTAAAATATTACTTAAAATAGGAAACTTCAATTAATCATTTCTTGCATGCTATCTTTCCAGAATTAATTCATATTAATAACAGCTTACTTTAAATATAAAACGTTCGATAAAAGGGAGTTTCAGTTTGTAATAAATATCACTTTGCGTCTGCTACCCTTACCCACAGAACAATAATTTATTTAACATGTAAAAGTAAAATGAATTCTATTTTTTTCCTGTGGACGTGTGATGTTAACGTAAAAAAATCTGTTTTGAATCTTATTATAGTAAATACTCATCTTTTTTCGTTAGATTATATCTTAAAATGCCAAGGACGTGCTTTTATTATGTAAAATTTTTTGACCAGTTTGTTAACGAGACTAATCGGATCAGTTTTCCACAACAAAAATATCCAGTTTTTGACCAAAAAAAAAAATCAATCTCTATAGAGATTTGAATCCTAATCGAGACTTTATTATCTACCAAAATGCAAACTCGTAAATTGTTTCAAAATCTTTATTAGAATTTGACAGGCTTTTGATAAATATGCTTCCATAACGCTGTTGCTGCGACCTGACTTGACTCCATTGGTTTTGCAAAATGTACACAATCGACAATGTAAAGCTTGAAGTACATGGCTTAAAAGCTGGCGCTCGTTTTACTAACAAAGTTTCTTATAGTAATAGTAATAATAATAACCATAGTTTGTGTGTCTCAATAATACAGCCTCTTGCAAATAAAAAGCTACTGTTTGTTCATATAGATGGAGTAAAGCATAATTTGGCAAATAATTTTTCCAAAATCAAAGTATCAAGGATTAGCCTTGTAACATTACAAACAATTTGTCGCTAAAAACTGAAATATCAAGCCAGTCAGGTGACGTGATTTAAATAATCGGCATTGACGATTGATTGATAAGCAGTTTGAGTAATCACTTTTGGTTGTTACATTGTTGCCACTAGACGAAAACCTGTGAAAATCGTTTATTAATATGAATCAGAAAATACTGATTCACAAAACGAAGAGATTAAATTATGTATGTTTGTTTTATTTCCACAACGTTGACTTCTTTTCGCGATTATAGCCAATCACAACCTAACAAAATTTCCGAATCTCTGTCTTTTGTAAGCAGGCTCGAGATCTTTTACGTTCACAAAATCGCAATATGCAGGCATTCAACTGGCTTAGAGCCAATAACAGTACTTGTTACTTTCAAGTATTTGCTGAATTAGTTAATTATTAACCACTGTGGTTGATTGATTGATCGGGGGTGCGATAGGACACTAACCAGAACCTCAGCACAGCGAGATAACGTTCGACTCGCTGTGCTAACTAAGACTGCTGAAGATATCTGGATTGGTTTGTCTTCATAATCTACACAAAAGTCAAAGCAGTCTAATGTTGAATTGAAGGTAAAGTATGAAAATATTGTTACCTTATTTGTTTATTTTATCAATTATCACCCATAATTATCAAGACTTCGGCTAGGCTACCTCTGTTGCCGTACATTTTAAACGAACGCTTTGATTCCCGGCGCAGCGATAAACACTACTTTTGCAATTCAGTCTCCTTAACACCGTAAGAAATCATATAAAAATCAAACCCGATGAAGTGGCATCAAAGTTGATGTTCAATTCACATTAAAAGTTATCACCTAACGCGTTAGAGAATTTACCTCAAATGACTTAACAGCAGCAGTCCATCTGTCAGCACCAACGTCGACTACCAAGATTTTCGGTGAGCACTAAAAAAGCGCATGTATATCCTGATAACCCCCCACTATTTTCGAGTGACTGTTTGGTCCGGCTTGTCGTCTCATCGAGACAAGTAGTGCCACAGTATATATCACTGTCGTTATCACTTACCATGCGACGGATTCACTATGTGGTAGCAATTTTCATCCCATCGCCGTGAAGCAGTACCAATGAAATAATACGTAGGTCGACGGTAGGCACCACTTTACGAACAGTCACTGTCAAGCAGGACGACGTACTATCGAAGCTCTTTGAGTATCTAGAATCGATGCTAGTCCTGTATCAGTCAAGAGGAGGAGATCGACAGAAGAGAGAATCAAAGGTATCAATGGGCCATGGGTACACAATTAAGAAGGTACACCAATGGTGAATGTCCGCAATGTATAAAATAATGTATGTGAGTGTAGCCTGCGTACGATAAAGATGGTAGCAATACAATGAGGCAAATAGGTTGGTGAGACAGGGATAGCCAATTGTCAGCTGGCTTTCCTATCTTTTTTCAGCTTTCCATATAATGTTGTTTATACACTCAATTGTCAAATGAATCATTTTCGTTCTTTATCTAGGCGATGTTAATGAACACATTTTAGGCAGTTGTCGGCTTACCTGTATAATTGTGTAATCGTTCTGTGGGTCTACTAGCTGCGTCATTGTTTAATTATCATATGTCTGAGCGTCTACATGAAAAGTGTATGTACAATACATATTGTTAACATGTAATGTAAAATAAGGAACATAATGGATATAAATTGGTTGATAAAAGATGGAGTTATATTATTTTCCATAGTGAGACATATCGTTGGCTCTTTTGTCCGAACGATTTGAACACAGTAAACATGTTACCTTCTTATTGTAATGACACTTGTCGATTCATATCAGCACCATTCATCGGGTGTTAAAAATATACTACATGCTTGGCGACTGTGACCATAACTCTTGGTCGTACAACTTCTATTTTTGCATACTTTTTTTCACTTATGGTTTATTATTAAATAACTTATGAAAATTCGCTACTATAATGCACTTGCTGTGACTTATATGCTGTGAAGAACTAACACAAATTGGCCAGTTTATTCATTCCAATTTTGCGCCTGTTTCTCTAACTATTCTGAAATGAATAGTTTCAAACATCTTAAAGTTTGCATATTAACCGTTTTTAAGTCATTCAGAAGTAAAATCTTAAACTGCGAAACGTAGGACACGTCATATGTATAAGAAACATTTCTGCTTATTATTTATTTTCAAGCAACGTTGTTCTGGATGATTAACTTTAAATTCTGTCTTTGGTAATTACTAACGGCTACAGTATTTCTAGTTTTGTACTATATAATTTGCATATCATATGCAAATGTGCGCCAAAGCGAATGGACGAACCTTCATAACAATGTTTAAAAAAGTGCATTTTCGTAAATATGTTGGAAAACGTCGAATTATCGTCAATAAAAAATAATGAGTAAGTATGTCTATCGAGGCTCGTTTACGGGCACTCTGAAAATCATAAATATGTACGAGTCTGTGTAAAAGCAACGGTGGTCGAAGAGGAGGAGGGATGGGGGTAGGGATCAGGATAAAAACTGTCATTTTTTAAAATTCGCAAATAAGTAGAACGCGAAATCACGATCGGGAGTAATGGCAGAGGTTGGTAAGCATTCATTCGTTATTTATCGGAATTAATATAATGACATATCGATTCGAAATCAATTCAAGATGGCCGCTATTCGTGTATTTCGACTCTCTCGGCAAATATATACATAAATGCATACCTAACTAGGCAGCTACTGGCAAATCATATCTCTCTCTTCTAACTATACATCACTTGGGATAAAAATCCAAACATAAACGATGGTTCGTGATGTAACCGCCGTTTGCTCGATGTTCTGAGCTTTAACCAGGCTCGGTGATGCATTCTCCCACACAAAATTTCTTGTAGTTTATATTCATTCATTTATGAATCGTAACTGATAATTGTTCTATATCTGTGCAGTTCCAGAGCTATACCGTTTCTGATTCCTCATAAATGTTTTCGTTAAAATTGCTTAATGTATTTGTTTGTACGCACTGTATACATGACAAATCCTTCGCGTTAACCTCTTTGTAAATCCGAACTACATGAAATACCATACCTGATTTATGGATTTATCTTGATGGCTTTTATCTCCTAGTTTAGTACTTATGTAACTAAAGTGACCACGACAAGTCACTTATTCATCTTGAACTTGTTTCAGTAAATGATAAATGTTAGCATAAGTTTGTTTAAATTCATATTTTATTAGGAAATAAAATAATGTATGAGAGGAACTTTCATACCAAGCTCATCATTGGTTTTGTTATCGCTACTTAACGAAACTGTTTTATACTTACATAGATGTCTACATTGACAAATAATGATAACAAAATAATGCTTCACAGCAACTTCCAAGCTTAACCAGCTGCTCACTGCTGCCCGTTACATCTAAGCTTAGTTGCTACCGGTTTTAATTTTACGACATCTTTAGGCAAAAAAAAAAATGAACATATCTACACTCCTACCTAACAATTTTCTTTACGAGATTCAATAATTTGAGAGATCACATCCATGAAATATGTATATGATATATGCCAGAGCTAAACACAACGTAAGAATAATCAATTGAAATAGTGTTACGTGTAACAAGAACTGTAACAATAAAATGACTAACTAGCATTAACAGTCATCATCATCGTCACAATCTAAGGGCGATGTCGCTATGTTGTCGCCGCAGTGACTCGCTGCCTGCAGCATTTCTTTCCATTTCATTATAACTTCCACATTTTATGCCCGGTTTTTCAGAAGTTTTCTCCTTCGTCTACCTCCTTCCTTTTTTCCGTACATCTCCCGCAAATAATCTTGCCAGAAAGTTATTTTACCTTGGAATATGACCGATAAAGTTTGCCTTCCTCGTTTAAACTTCTTTTAGCAAGCATTTTGTTCTCTCACCTATTCTAACACACTTTCATGCGTATTTTCATCGGTATACCGTGTACTTGTCATTTTAGTGAATTTTCGTAGAAAAAATTAACTAACGGGGAGATTCCGACTTTTGAATTTTGAATAATTTTTTGTAAATGAACGCGAACTAGGACCCCCAGAACCCATATCCGGGGTCAGTTTCAATTTTTATATGTTTATATATATATATATATATATATATATATATATATATATATATATATATATATATATATATATATATATATATATATATATATATATATATATATATATATATATATATCACCGATAACTCAAATAATAAAAGGCCGATTTTGATCAAATTTGGCATGTACTTTCCTTTTGTAAATGGCTTGGATAAGTTCGTTAGTCAGGAAAATCGGACGAGGTTTTCTGGGAAAATTTTGAGTTTTCATTCGAAAAAAATTTTTATCTCAAAAAATAAAAAAATATGATAACCAAATTTAGTAGGTAGGTTTACGATATAAAAAGTAAACTATACCCCAAAATTTAGATTTCTATGTTATAAGAAAAAAAGTTATAATAAAATGTTTTGTACCACATCGTTTCTATGAAAATTTACTACCATAACGCACTTGCTGCGTCCAGATTTTTTCCTTATGTTTTGCTTAGTTATAGTCCAGGTTTCCGACCCATGCACTACCACACTCCCTACGTACGACTTGATGAACTGCTTACTCATGTCCAAGTTAAAATGTTCATTAGTGAGAAGAGTTCTTTGTTTATTGAATGCATGCTTTGCCATCGCGATCCTCCTTCTCAGATCTTTGCTACGTTTATCATCATCCGTGATAATACTACCAAGTTAGGTAAATATTTCAACGCTGGACATGACAGCATGCGGGACGTCGGTGGAGGGGTGCTGATGAGGCGGGCCCCTGTCATGCAAGAAATTACAGTCCAAAATCAACAGCATGGGAGCCTAGTTAGATCAAGAGCTCCACCCACTCAGAATACTGCACAGGAAGATCAGCCAGCGCTAACCCAGATGGGATTATCAAGACGGCGCAGGAAATGGACTATGAATATGAATGACACCATTATGCGCATTTACTACAAAGTAACACAACTCGGACAACAGACGACCGGATATAGGCAACAACTTAGGAATAACCTTATTCCACAAACGAGACTGAATACCATCAGACAGGGGGTTGAATATGAAATTACTAACATAGCGGTTACGGAAAATAACGAGATCCTGTTTGATGGTAGTTATCTGCAATCTGTACATCGAGGGTACGCAAGAAAATGAGGAACTCATCAACAAATTGTCTACAGAATTGAGTCGTGCAGTCGCGGAGTATGAAGGAACAGATCCCCTCTTACTAGACCACCATTACCCAGACTAAGATCATTTATAAAGCTGGCAATTCTATTGGAACTTTTAAACATAATAATTTGCCATCGCACTTTCTAGAGATCAACACATTGGAGCACATGCATACACTGATTTACTGTGCAGCAACTGCAGCAATTAAAACTTTAGGCCTTAATATTTCTGATTGAAGGTCCAATCACAGAGACTTGCGACAAAGGGGGCCCCCGTCGGAAAAAGGTTGATAAGTAGAGTGGAAACACTTCGAAAAGAAATTGGACAACTGACGCAATGCATTGGGGGTGTGCAGACAAGAAAATTGCAGAGAAGAGTAGAGGAAATAATAGGCCGAGTTCGACAACACTCAGCACAAGACCCAGTCAACCACACTGCACAAGAACGTTTAGACACCTTACAACAGAAGCTTTCTGTATATGTAGAACGGTTGAGGAGATATAAATCGAGCAAAAATAGAAGGTGCAACAATACAATGTTTCAACGCTCTGAAATGACTTTCTACCGTCAGCATAATTCAGCTAGGAATGCAGCCACCGATACTTTTCCAAATAAGGAACAAATTGAAGCGTTCTGGCAAAGTCAGCTAGCCACAACAGCCTCCTGCAATATTGGCGCCAGCTGGGTTAACGAAGAACACAGAGATTGTCAGAGTTATGAACAGATGGATCATAACCCGTTTACCACAGATGAAGTCTCCGAGATTATTAAAGAGCTTCATAATTGGAAGGCACCCGGGCCTGATGGCGTCCAAAACTTTTGGCTGAAGAAATTTGGGTGTACCCATCATCTATTGGCGGTGTTAATAAATGATGTTATACTTGACTCAAAGAAGATACCGACCAATAACTTGTCTTCCGACCCTATATAAGTTGATCACATCCTGCCTTGAGAAACGCATATATGCGCACTGCGAACGAAACAGCATTGCGAGTCAGCAAAAAGGGTGTGCCAAAGGATCTATGAGGTGCAAAAAACAGCTAATATTGATTCGGTTGTGTGCAATCAAGCTTACAATGGACGAAGAAATCTCTTTGCTGCCTACGTGGATTACAAAAAGGCATTTGATTCAGTTCCATACGAATGGCTTATAAGTGTGCTGAAGATCAGATCGATACTTACATCCTGAGATTCCTTAAACACACAATGTCTACCTGAAGAACAAAGATTCAGTTACGGTACGGGTACAAACGGGTGATAATATCGTAACCAGCACGATACCAATTAGAAGAGGCATATTTCAAGGCGACTCGCTAAGCCCATTGTGGTTCTGCATCGCATCGAATCCACTATCAAACCGCCTGAACTCCACCAGACATGGCTTCAGTATAAAAAGCAATGGCAGGAGCAAATGACGCTACATCATCTGCTGTATATGGCTGATGGCCTCCACAAAGAACTACCTGGAACCACTTCATAAAATCGTGGAAGGGTTTTCCAGAGATACTGACATGCAATTTGGGATTGACAAATGTCGCACCTTATGTGCAGTCAGAGGGAAAACACAGCCGGGTGTATATGAAATGCAGAACGGCCAGCAAGTTGCTTCGATAGATGTAAAAGAGTGTTATAAATACCTGGGAATGCATCAAGCGAGGAAAATAAACCACTCGGCAATGAAGAACGACCTGACAAATGAATTTACGAAACGAGTAAAGCAGGTGGCATGTGCCATGATTCAACACCGCTACAATTAAAAGAAAGTGAAATACAAAGTCACCATCGGACTGATCAGGACAAGCTGCAATCTTGGATGCAGAAGCCTCTCCATGGGCGACATCTGAATGAGACCTCCCAGGCACATGTCGACATTGACGTCGAACTACTGGTTGGTGTCCGGACAGATGTTTCCAGAGACGGAGGGGTTTTTGCTGGCCATACAAGATCAGGTCATCCCAAGAAGAAACTACGTAAAGTATATAGTTGGAGATAATTCGGTCCAATATGACAAATGTAGATTTGGGTGTCAGTCACCAGAGACTATCCAGCACGTCACCGGGGGATGTCAAGCGTTTACTGCAACATAGTATAAAGAGAGACACGACGCAGTTGCTAAAATACTTCATCAAGAACTGGCTCTGAAACTGGGACTTTTAAATTTGAGTAAAGTGTCCTACTATAGAAACACTTCTGAGCCTGTTCTGGAAAACTCGGGGTACAGGTTGTACTGGGATCGGACCGTGCTCACAGATCAACGAGTTGCCCACAACAGGCGAGATATAATAATAGTGGATAAGTCCTGCAACCAAGTGACGCTCATTGATGTGGCCATCCCAAATACTAATAATCTAGAGATAAAGTACAACGAGAAGATCATTAAGTATAGAGACCTCGAGATACAAGTAAAGAGACAGTAGAGAGCAGATAGTGTCCAAGTGATTCCAATGGTCATGTCGTCAACTGGTGTGGTTCCTAAGAATCTTCGAGAGAACGTTAAGAGGCTGGGCCTTGGAGAGCATCTTTATAAGGTTATGCAGAAGGCCGTAACATTTGCAATTGCCCACGCCGCGCGGAAAGTCCCGGGAAATGAGGATGTGTCGCGTTGTCGGTCAGGGCCGGATAACTTGGAAAGGGCACCATCTGAGCTCAGTCCCTTTGGTATCTGAGATACCTGGGATGAGTGAATGTTCCCCTTTGAGCGAGTGTGAAAGCCTCTCGGGCTAAAGTAATAATAATAATAATAATAATAATAATAATAATAATAATAACAATAATAACAATAATAATAATAATAATATCTCCATACCAGTGGCAGGAGGCTGAGAAGGCGGGCCCCTGTTAACCAACAAGGTACAACCCAAAATGACAACCGTGGAGTGGAACCAACAGAAGGTGTCGAAGAACCGAACACCACTTTGCTTGATGGCTCGCCCCCAGTCATGAGGGCTGCTTGCAGGAGAGAACGCACTAAACGAATAGAATGGACACGTGAAATGAACATAGAAGTACTTCGCACGTTCTACTACGCAAATCAGCTTAACGAAGACCCACTCTCTGGGCGGAGACGATATCTCCACACTGGATTCACGAAAAGAGATCCGGAGTTAAACTGAACAGAGCAGAACATACTTGACAGAAAACATTTGATTGTGAGGAAAGGATACCTGACCACGACTGAACATGAGGAAATCAAGCGAGAAGTAGGCAACTTACTTCAGCAGCGGCACCTCTTTGGACAGCCTGAAGACGGAGCTGAAGCTGAACAAATTCGTACCAACACGGCCGACCTAGACCGTCGAGTGTTCACCAGTACTCCAGAACATTAAGGAGAAACTACTTAGTTCAATAGCGTACTTTGGGGGAGTTAACCCACTTGATGGGCCAGTGATACCGGTGTTACGAAATATAACTAGAGCCAAGACAATTATCTCAAAAGTCAATGATGCCTTTGCCGAGTACCTGAACCCTCACCACGACCTGCGCGAAGTGCATCTGGCTTTATATTGCTCAGCAGTTACGTCTGTTGAGCTGAACAGCTCAAAAACCTTTTATCCAAAGTCAAATCGCAAAGCCCAAGACAACAGGAAGCCTGAATGGCAGAAACGCTTAGAAAAAGACATCAATGAGCTCAGAGGCAAAATCTACATCATATCAGAGTTTTTGGATGGCAGTCAATCAAAGAAAGTGCATTGAAAGCTTAGGATCATCGCAAGAAAAGCCAAGATAAATACTTCCCACACTGACCATATCTTGGATCTAAAAGATCAACTTAGACAAAAAGCGAAAGTGAAAGGAGCTAGACTTAGAAGATACAATGAGCTTACAAAGAGGAAGAAGCAGAATTCCGAATCAGAACAAAGCTCCATTTAGCGTCGATTGCTTCAACTTCGACACATATTGGAGCACTACATGGGCGAAAGCAGGCGGTCTTAGTCGGTCTACATCATAGATCAAGGACGTGGAAGACGTGCACATGAACTTGCCCCAGATGTCGGTGAGAGAGTTTACACCAGCTGAGGTGACTGCCGCCGCCAGGAAAACTCGGAACTGGAGAGCCCCGGGGCCTGACAGGCTGCATAGCTTCTGGATTAAGTATTTGACTGGCGCGCACGGGAGTCTTTCACGATGCTTCACCCGAGTACTGAGCAATGAAGTCCCTGAATTTTTCACTGTAGGAAACATTTTTATGCTTTTCAAAAAAGGAGATGCAAAGGAGCCCAAAAACTACAGGCCAATAACCTGCCTGTCAGTCCTTTACAAGCTTTTTACTTCCCTAATTAATGGAAAGATATATCAACACTGTCTGACAAACAGCATCTCGAGGAAGAGCAGAAGGGATGCCTTAGAAAATATTTGGGCTCCAAGCACCAGCTAAAAATAGACGCTGTAGTACTGAAACAAGCCGAGAGAAGAAAACTAAATCTACATGTATGTTACATCGACTACAGTCAAGCATTTGATTCTGTGCCCCACGATTGGTTAAACGAGGTACTTGAAATCTACAAGATTTGCCCAGGGATCAGAAACGCCCTTCAACATCTCATGAGTACTTGGAGAATAAACATATGGATGACCAATAAAAAGTGTGGAAAAGTGCAGATCGGGAGGGACATTTTTCAGGGGATTCCCTGTCGCCGGTGTGGTTCTGCTTGGCACTGAACCCCATGTCGACTGGCCTAAACAAAACTGGAGCCGGGTATAAACTCAATATGAAAAACTGAAGAAGAATATCCCACTTACTATACACGGATGATCTTAAATTATACTCTGAGACAAGATAAGAGATAAGCTTCACTCAGTGATTAATACTGTTAAAATCTTTAGCAATGATATTAAATTGTCGTTTGGACTCGACAAATGTGCTATAATCAACGTCAGGAGAGATGCAGTCGAAGTTCACCAACAGCCCTTCTGAGATATTGAACAACTACCGCCTGAAGAGAATTACCTTTACCTAGGGAGTCCTCAAAACCAGCGCGTGGATCATAGCCGGTTAAAGCGAGAGTTCCAGGAGAAATATAGGAAGCGAGTCACGAAGCTCATAAATTCTAAGCTTTCCGGAGGTAATCTCTGTGCTACTATCAACTCATAGGCGGTACCAGTATTGACAAACCCTTTTGGAGTTGTCAAATGGTCTAACACCGACTTGGATGAACTGGACAGACTCACGAGAAGGCTTCTTGCGAAATTCCGGTGCCTTCACACCGACTCATCTGTTAGAAGACTTTACACACCTCGGAAAGAAGGCGGCAGAGGATTAATACATATAAAGTACCTTTACTTTAAGCAAGAAAGAAACACGCGACAACGTTTTCTTGCATCGCAGGATGAACTGATGAAGTTGGTGGTGTGCGAGGATAAGAATTATACTCCATTTAGGCTGGGTCAGAGCAACTATGAGTTGGACGTCCCAGCTGACCAGAATAGTATAGTCCAGTGGAGTGACCAGGCTATGCATGGAAGGTGTACCTGCAGGCAGATAATGTTGATAAAACCTATTCGCTTATGTGGTTGGGTGGGGGGCAACTCTACCCGGGGACAGAGGGTTTTGTGATGGCCATTCAGGATAGGGTTATAAAAACTAAAAACTACGAGAAGCATTGCCTAAAATTAGAAGTGGTGGATAAATGTCGAAAATGCGCAGCTGTTGGAGATACCATTGAACACGTCATGGCAGCATGTTCTGCCTTCTCTGACTCAGCTTACTTAGGCAGGCATAACCAGCTCGCCAAGATCCTCCATCGACAAATCGCTTTGAAATACAGCCTCCTGAATCCGTCAACAACACCAGCCTACTACAAGTATTCTCCGGAGGCGATGCTGGAGTCGGCCGACTTTCTCATGTACTGGGACCGACCCATGATAACGGACCGCACTGTGGACTTCAATAGGCCAGACATTGTCCTGATAAACAAACAGATGAGGCTTGCTGTGATCATAGATATTGCTGTACCGCTGTCCCATAACATTCAGAAAACTGACATGGAAAAGATTACTAAGTGTGAAAACCTGGCATATGAAATAAAAAACGTCTGGAAGCTCCAGAAGGTGGCTATATATCCTTTCGTAATGTCGGCGGAAGGAATAGTCACCAAAAATTTCATGGGAATTTTAAAGGAACTCGGATTACCAAACAACATCCTCAACATGGGGCAGAGGGCGGTTCTGCTTCAAACATGTCACATAGTCCGAAAATTCCTCAGTTAAGTGGCGACCTCAAACACGTCTGCTGTGTTGGAGCACCGGAAGTCAGACTGCAATGATAATATCGTCGCGCGGGGGGGTCGGTCAAAAGGTTTCCAGTAGTAATACTGAGAAAGTGTAACGCTTATATCAAATAATAATAATAAAACTCCGCCATTGCCGGTCCCAAGCCCCGGTGAGAAGGCAGGAGGAGGTGGAGTAACAACCACGTTAAAAAACCAGGGCTCGTCTGGCCCTGGCGGTAGCACCCTGTAAGGGCCCCTGGCTAAGGTCACAGGTCTGTCTGGCCGGTGGGTATACTGCTTCCAGCAGTGTGCTCACCGCTACTCATAACGACTTAGACGGTACAGCTAGCGATGCCAGCAGTGTGCTGTCCTATTTGTCCTCTTTCCTTAATTATATTACCTTACTCCTTTCTCCATCCCTACAGGGGCCACCAGGGTTAATTGGTGACACACCCGTGGAAATGGAGCAAGAAAATGAGGAACTTATCGACAAATTGTCTATAGAAATGAGACGTGCAGTCGCGTAGTATGAAGGAACAAATCCTCTTACTAGACCAGCATTACCTAGGCTAACATCATCTAGAAAGCTGGCAATTATATTGGAACTTTTGAACAGAATAACTTTGCCTGGCACCTTCTAGAGATCAACACATTGGAGCACATCTATATGCTGATTTACTGTGCAGCAATTGCAGCAATTAAAACTCTAAGCATTAAGATTTTTAATCGAAGCTCCAATCACAGAAACTCGCGCCAAAGAGTGCCCCCGTGGGAAAAAGGTTGAAAAGTAGACTGGAAACCCTGCAAAGAAATTAGACAACGGACGCAATACATTGGGGAGTACAGACAAGAAAATTACAGAAACGAGTAGACGAACTAATAAGATGAGTTCGACAACACTCAGCCCAAGATGCAGTCAACCACACTGCCCAAGAATGTTTGGACACCATTAAACAGAAGTTTTCTGTATATGCAGAACGTTTGAAGAGACCTAAAGCGAGCAACAATAGGAAGTGCGACAATACAATGTTTGAACGCTCTGAAAGGACTTTCTACCGTCAGTCAACTAGCTACACCAGCCTCGTGTTGGGTTAACGAAGAACACCGAGCTTGTCAGAGTTATGGACAGATGCATCATAAGCCGTTTACCACAGATGAAGCCTCTGAGGTTATTAAAGAGCTTCATAATTGGAAGGCACCCGGGCCTGATGGTGTCCAAAACTTTTGACTGAAGAAATTTGCGTGTACACATCATCATTGGCGGTATTAATAAATGATGTTATACTTGACCCAAAGAAGATGCCATTGTTTTTCACACAATGAGATACGTATCTTCTGCCAAAGGACCATCAGTGTTCTGCAGACCCCGGCAGATACCGACCAATAACTTGTCTTCCGAGCGTATTTAAGTTGATCACAGCCTGACTTGAGAAAGGCGTATATGCGCATTGCGAACGAAACAACTTAATTTCGAGCCAGCAAAACGGGTGTGCCAAAGGATCTATGGGATGCACAGAACAGCTAATAATTGATTCGGTTGCGTGCAATCAAGTTTGTAATGGACGAAGAAATCTCTTTGCTGCCTACGTGGATTAAAAAAGGCATTTGATTCAGTTCCACACGAATGGCGAATAAGTGTGCTAAAGATTGATAAGATCGACACTTAAATCCTTAGGATCCTCGAACAAACAATGTATATACTATACTACTACTGTACTATACTTGTTGGCTTTGTAAATGATACACGTCAGATTCTTATAGATTTTGATTGTCTGTTTCCCCACCATTTGTTTGTATTAAATATCTCGTATTATTGTGTAGCTAAGGTAACCTTGACTTCTTTGGTTTACAGTATTGTAATGATTTCGAATTATTATTATTATAATTATTATTAAGCAGTGATTTTGTATGACATAATATCATATGCGTTATGTAGAGGTCATGCTTCACTTCAGTAAAAGTTTTACTTGTATTCACAACCAACCCTGCTGAGACCATCCCATGTTTTATTCAGCAGTGCTGCATTTGCCAAAGAAATTATCCACTTGTCTTATTTGCCCTCCTCTTTTATTCAGACATGCAATTGTTAATCTTTCTCTTCACCAACTCGCTTTTATTATATATTCCGATTGTAGACAGAAAATTAAATATGTCTTTCTCTTTGTTTTTGATTAAAAAACATACTTGTAACATCTTATCTGGTCTAAGTGCTCCAGACAAATCTATACGCCAACTTGACTGTTATATTAAAGATTCATCGTTTTAATAGAACGTTTTCAAGTCTTTACTTAAGATCATTGTACACAAGACTTCTCAGTAAAAAGTAACGAATTTACATTGCTTTTAAATTCGAAAAGCGTTGTTTCCATTGAAAGTAATTTATTTTGTCAAAAACACTGTATTAAGTCATTATAGATAGAGCTTAGTAGAAACTAGTTAGCTTCCATTCCGTTCCACATTCTTTGATGATAAACGTTGAGATTACAATATTTGCAGCGAACATTCCTAGAGCAAGTTTGCTTATAGGAAATATATATATATATATATATATATATATATATATATATATATATATATATATATATATATATATATATATATATATATATATATATATATATATATAAGGAGAAAAGTTAAGGACATCGCTGCAAGGAGACAACCGCATACACGTGTTTCAAGCTTATTAGCTGTCATCAATGCAGTTGGTCTCCTTGCGGCGATGCCCTTAATTTTTCTCCTTGTATATAAGTAGTATAAAATTGGCCTCGTTATATAAAAAATCATTTTAATCATATATATATATATATATATATATATATATATATATATATATATATATATATATATATTCATTTATTCATTTATTCAATTCAATCCACCATTACACGTGATCATACACAGAACTTAAGATTCTAAACAATTCTAAATATCAGACATTTATTAATACAACTAAAATATATTTTCTTGGATACCTAAGTCAACATGACTTGTTTGTATCCTTTACAGCTAACTGCACACAATCGCCAGTACATTAATTTAAACCACTTAACATCCACAATATTTACTTTTTTTTCCCTCTTTTTTTTGTGCCCCTATCTAACCAGATGTGCCCCGATCCTCAAAAGATGAGAGATGCAACTTTAAACCAAACCAATGTCTTAGTGTTAACCTCAGTAGAGGAATCAACAGCATATCCTACACTCAATATAGTTCATTTTGTCAACCCTTAGTCTCCCTTTTTCATATCTTTCTTCTGCATATATGATATCCATACAACCAACACCTCTATACCACCGACAACCAAAATGTTCATACACATCATAGTACTCACCCACCCATTTCTCCACGCATGCATATTATATTTACACACACATATGCACACAGACACGCACTCACGACAGCACACTCCCACACAGCACACACTTACTTTCCCTGCACCTTGTCCAGGCAACACATCCACTCCACTTTCTCCATACCACTCAACTAGCATACTGCTCTCTACTTTAACATTGCTTTCAGTTCGACCTGTTTCAAAATAACAAAGCCAAAGATTTCTTTTTTAAATTTAGATTTAGATAAAATCCTCAAATTTGCTGGTAATTGATTATATAACTTTGGACCACAAAATAAAACCGATCTTTTATAAACGCTCCTATTTACCGGTGGAATAGTCAAGTTTTCACCTATTCTACAACTTATGTCATATGTGTGGTCCACCACATTTATTGCCCGAAAATGATGATGCATATGTTTTAGTACATTTAATATAAACATTCCTCTTATATCGAGTAGTTTAATATAGTCGTTACTATAATATACTATATATATATATATATATATATATATATATATATATATATATATATATAACATATTTATATATATATATATATATATATATATATATATATATATATATATATATATATATATATATATATATATATATATATATATAACATTTTTTTTAGATGACCGCGAACTAGGGTCCTTAGCATTCATATGCAAGGTCACTTTCAATGCTTATTTGTTTATTTGTTAATATATACATGCCTATGTTAGGGCATGTGATGGAATGACCACATGTGTCAATCCACACTTCGTGGTACAACTTGGCAGTATAACACAGTCTAGCACATATCCCTGCCCGATAGTGAGAAGATGAGACAGGCCTGATCATGCCAGACAGCTGTGGAGTTCGCCGTGATACTCAGATGATGTTTCAGTATACCTTCTCACAACTCCTCCAATCCTGCTATTATACATTGAAAGAAATTGTAAAGCGTGTTTCGCCTCGTGTTGGTTGTTACTGCACAGAACGGTGACACGTGAAGGTTAATGTGAACTCCGAGGTCTAACATTTTCAGTCTTGTCTAACTTGATAAGGCTTGGGGGGTGGGGGGGTGGGGGGGTAATTGAACGGATTAAGTATTTCCAGGATTAGCTCCTGCGTGCTACAATTTGGCAGCTTCCCTGCCCAATAGTGAGTAGACTTGCCGGACCCCGATGGTATTCAGATGTTGCATGATGTACGTTTTAATAATGGTCCTAGATGGTTCGGAAAACGTAAGCAACAAGGTGGCTAACAAGATCACTTGATCTTTCACACCTTGACTTATAATGCACTTATCATGTTACGATCTCAAATCAAGCAATAATAATTTTGAGAGTGGTGGTAGCACTAATAGAAGTAATCGTAAGTAATTGCGGTGAATGTTGTGCTAGAATAATAAAATAAAGAAAATAATTCCACTCTTCTAATATGCTAGGATTTTCAGTCGTCCGATTGTATTTTTATGTTCCTTGTTTGAAGAAGCATTTAAAGAAAACGAGTCCAAATTATGATTTAATTTTTTTTTTGCATTATAATTTCTAATTCCTAATACTCCACATGATATTTTGCTGTAATTGGATACAAAGGTCCTGACCTTGGTATCCAATCTTTCTTGGAAGATATGGAAATAGTAATTCAAAAATGTGTTATCAAGTTGACAATCGCACAGTTTTTTGTAACTGCTATAAACTCAAGAAATTATTAAACCTGACAGTTTGACATTGTCGCATCAACAAAGTATTTGATATAGATATGAGAAAAAGTTAAACAGCAGTTATTTTTCCGGAAAAATAAGACATATGTTGTATTCAGAAATTGAGCGATTTTAAAATCGTCGTCCATAAGAAAAACAGAGTTCACTATCGCTCAGTCCCACTTTGGCGACATATTGTAAAATGGAACACACTATTTGTTGTATTCTTTTACGTAAAAGTTACTTATGTTTTTCCATAATTTTCAAAAATTACTTAATTAGAATTAAAAGAAGAAATTCGAAAGTTTTTTTTTCAGACAACTTCGTAACTATTTCAAATACATGACATCTGAAAATAGATTTGTATTCAGCTTGAAATTCTGCATTACTAAATACAACCGAATTTCTATTTCTTATAAAACTTTGAGCAAGTGTGTTATTGTAGTAAATTTTTATAGAAATGATCTGGCACGAAACATTTTTTTTAAAAAAAGCTTACAACCTTTTTCTTATAGAGATATAAATTTTGGTTTACTTTTTATACCGTAAACCTACGCACCAAATTTGAGTACCATAGCCTTGGGTTTTCAAAGATAAATAAACTTCTGAAAGAAAACCAAAAGTTTACCCGGAAAAGCGGGTCCGATTTTTCTGGCTAACGAACGTATCCAAGCTACTTACAAAAGGAAGGTAACTGCCAAATTACATCAAAATCGGCCGATTGTTTGAGTTATCGGTGTAACATATGAAAATTGAAACCGACCCCGTTATGGGTTCTACGGGTCTTCATTCGCGTTCATTTGAAGAAATTGTTGGGATCTACCCATTAGTGAATGTTTTCTACAAAAATTAACTAAAAACGGAGATATAAATAGTGCGTTCATAAAATATAACACGTGTATATTACTCACATAGCGGGGTATTATTACTCGCGTCTTTTAGAAATATACTTAGTAACCTTATATAACAATAGTTTCTGTTATTGTGTTTCTAAGATTTACTCACTTTGTTTGGGGTCTACCCAAAAGCGGTGTGTCATTATATTACCCCCTAATTCCTGTTGCAGGCTCCAACGTGGTTTAGCATCTAATTTGGTGGAGTCATCCGTATCATCGCCTTTGCTGGGTCCATAAAAAGAGAATCTAAGCAGCAACTGGTAAGTTATCTTTTGGGACTTGAAAACTGTATTGCAACAGAAAATATCATTCGCTGTATCCTGTTATAATTTCTAAACGTCAATACATCTGGGGTTGACATAGTTGAAGGATAAAGCAAAGGCTTATACTTCCAGATCAATTATTTATTATAAAACCCTATGCGTTTCAGCCTCATCGAACCACCTTCAGGTTTTAACACCTACAATACAAAAGTTGGTTGTGTGAGAAACTAGGCTTCCGCTAGGTTGCATGTAAGTGCGACACAAATTAACAACTTACTTAGCAGTTACAGAAGGAGCAATGGTCTACCAAGCTAATGTCAAGCATGAAAATACTAAATGCACGTTGAAGTCATGCAGAAAATTTAAATGACAATAATTAAATAAAAGCAGCGTATAAAAAAGGACTATCTCCTACAATAATGACGTTCATAAGAAGCAAATACAAGCTAAAATATACAGCTCGGCAGAACCTTCAGAGAGCATTTAAACACACCAATATCAGAAAGAAAGCGTATCTGGCTGGAATTACTTATGTTCTGTTTTTTTTTTACAGAAACTACACTATAAGAAATTGTAAAAGTTGAAATTTATTCTATTGTCATCAGTGCTTCATACAATGGCAACAGCAAATCCATACAATGACAACAGCAAATCACAAAACACCAGCATCTTCAGACTTGAAACAGTAAAAGGATGTATGAAACAAAAAGCAGAATCATCCTAAAAACCACAAAAACAATAACAGAGAGTTATGCGCTAGATACGTATTTCGACAACGAAGTTATCTTCATCAGTAGCTGTCGCTAATTCTGTCGCATAACTCCCTGTTATTACTTTTGTGGTTTTTGGGGTGATTCTGCTTTTTGTTTTAGGTTCTAGCCACAGTGTCCAGCTTCAGTCTTTTAAAAGGAAGTATATAAAGCGACCCGTTATTTCTATACTGACAGTGCCACTTCAGTTTTCAGCTGGCACCTGAGAGGGGGGGGGGGGAGTGGTTATAGTTTTGATAAGGAGATAAATGCCAGAATTGTTCATCCATCCAGCTTTGGCATCGAATAATTCCTCCTAGAAGAGATGGAGGTCTACAAATACACCATAACTCCAGCAGCAATGTCGCGAACGTCTCTAGTACCAGTGTGATGATATTTTTCTATATACAGAAAACTAATACAGTAGTATTATTTACTCAATGAAGATTGAATTTGATCATGGAGCTGAGGTATTATTTACTCAATGAAGATTGAATTTGATCATGGAGCTGAGCCTACTTGATTTAGTTGCTTTTTGGTTTTCCTTCCTTGTCAGTGGTCTCCTTGTCTTTTATATGTCATTGGTCACTTCTGTCACCTGTTGACTTCTGTTTTTATTTCTTTCTTCACTTTCCCAAATTTATTTTTCGCTGTGCACAGGCCTCCATTTTGGCTGTTTTAAATAATGCGTCGCTTTGTGTCCATTCTATTACTGCCTAGAAATGCTAATGTTTTTTCCTTCGGTGTTGCCGTTGTATGGAGGACTGATGACAATAAATAATATCTCAACTTTGACAATTTCTTTTACAGTGTAGTAACTGTAAAAAAAACAGACCGTAAGTATTTCAGCCAGATAGTATTTTCTTTCTGAAATCAGTTTATTAAAATGTTCTCTGATAGTTCTGCTCAGCTGTGCGGCCTGGGTTTGTGTTGTGTTCGTCTTTTATATTTGAACCTGTATTTGCACCCTTAAGCGCTATTATTGTAGGACTCGGTCATTTTTAAGATGCTGACGCTTTTTATCCTTTGATCGTTGTCAAATCAGTTTTTTGCATGATTTTAATGTACCTTCAGTCTCTTAATGCTTGACATTAGCTTGGCAGACATTTGCTCTTTCTGTAGTTGCTAGATACTTTGTTAACTTCGGTCGCACTTACATGCAACCTACCGGAAACCTATTTTCTGACACAACCAACTTTCGTATTGTAGGTTTAAACCCCTAAACATGGCTCGATGAAGGTGAAACGCGTAGGGTTTTTATATTAAAAAATTTGTCTGAAAATCTAAGCATCTAATTTATCCTTCAATCCTCTTTACCCGTAAAAATGTCATACCTTATATTTTCATCAAAGTAGGGTAAAAGTACAGTCTCAAATGAGACGGGGTATGTCGTTGGTTTATGTTTAATATGTTTTAGAGTTCTTCATACATCTAACCTGCTGCTTTTAGTGAATTTTCATTAAGAAAATTCATTAACAGAGAGATAGCGATGGTGAGACTTTCGGAAGTTTTTTTAAATGAGCCTGAATTATGGATCCTAGAACCCATATCCAAGGTCCGTTTGATTTTTATATGATATATATATATATATATATATATATATATATATATATATATATATATATATATATATATATATATATATATATATATATATATATATATATATATATTATTGTAACTCAGAAAATACTCAACTGATTTTAACGAAACTCGGCACTACATATCTTCATTGTAATAAGGCCGCGGACGAGTTCGTAAATCAGCCATAATCGACATTTTCCCCCAAAAATATACAAAAATATTTTTGAAAACGCTATATTGTTAAAAGTATTAGCGTAACTGGAATGAGAGTTTACATGTGGCTAGCAGTGCATCCGGAGCAATACTTACGACGGATGCAATACAGCAAAAACTTATCTTTCCTAAATGTGTAGATTTGATGATAATTATTGTATTCTGGGATTATTTAAGCATATATTTATAATTTACTGTACATCGCCTTGGCATTAGCATTAAACAATTTGCGTATCACGAGTATCGTCGACCATGAGAAATATATACGAAATTATGTCTATAAAACTTAAAAATTAATGTTGAGTCTGAGTAATTATACACAAGTTTTTGAATACGATGATAACGGAGCCTGTGTTTGTGTTGTGGTTAAGGAGGGTGAACATTTATTAGAACATTGATGATGATACGAAACTTCAGAAGTAATAATAGTTTTAGCTAAAGTTTACGCCGGCACTAATGAACTCAATTATAACTTAATTTTAACTTTGACAATGTTATATTCGATTAAAATTTGGCAGTGTGTTGACTAGTATTAAGCCGTAAACTAAATATTAAATTACAAAATTTCTTGATATACTTGGATCTAATTTTCAGTCAAGATTGTCACGTAATTTAATTTATGATCATTTGTTTTCAAATTTATGCTACGTTAATTTTAACCTGTAAATGATTAGTATTTCAGTACACGTGTAAAATCTTCGTCCAAAAACATGCATTTTGTTAAAACTATATATGTAACCACATGCACCAATTATAGGGATGTATGTTTCTTAATTCTCCACATGCAGCATATGCAAGCCAAACTTTACTTCTTTTAAAAAGTATTTTTTTAACGTCGGTGTATTTCCGGGACTGACCAATTACGGCGCCAGTGAGCAGTTTCACCTCACTATTCTGGAATTTTCACCGAGCCTCTGCCATTCTGTCGGAAGAGTAGGGATATTTAACGCATCCAACAGCGCATGGTACACAATACCGACGGTTTTAATGCCCTCTCCGAAGAATGGAATGTGCAGGCATTCAAGTTGCTCAATCACAATTCCACAAAGGTACTGAAAAGTGATGATCCCATTTGGGAGTCCAACCCAGGTCCCTTCGCTGTTGATGTTAATTTTACAGTATCTAGGTACTGAAAACTGATAATCCCATTGGGAGTCCAACCCGGGTCCCTTCGCTTCACAGGCACTCGTTCTAAACTAGACCACCAAGGCAAACAAAAACGAATTGTGGTTAACAAAATCTATTGAATATTACAGAAAAAAATATGTTTTCATGGCGCAGAAAAATCAAGAAGTACCAGAAAAATTACTTTGAAAATTTTATGTTTTTTTTTTTGCTTAAAACGTTAAAGTCGCTATTTCAAAATTGGCGAATATTAAACAAAGATTCTGAAGCGATTGGTGGGTTATGTTGTAAGAAGTGTTTCACAAGGCTTTCAGTTTTGCTATATCTGCCATTATCTTTTACTTTACTAAAAGATTTGCATAAAATTCATTTTAAATAGACCATTTCTCTAATTTGTTGGCAGTAGTTTAAGCTATAGAGTTCGTGATTTAATAGTCTATAATTTTAACCAATTTTCGTAGAAAAAAAACCGCTAACGAGGAAATTGCAACTTTAGAATTTTTCACTTCTCTGGAATTAACTATGAAACTATATTTTAAAATACTGAGACAGAAAGTGCCTTATTGTAATGAATAAGGTAGCAATATGCATTATGAATGTAATACTGATGCAGCAACTGCGTCATGATAACGACTAAGGAAAGGATTGAACTAAAACTAAAACAAAAATACGGTTTCAGCAACTATGTTATGGTAACGAATAAGAGATCAATACTATGTATTATAAAATAAATTCTGACGCAGAAAGTGTGTTACAGCAACGATAAATACGTACTATGAGAGAAATACTGGCTCAGCAAGTGAGTTACGGTAACGAATAAGACATTAACAAGCATTATGTAAGAAATACTGAGGCAGCAAACGTGTACGATAACGAGTAAGATATCAATATGTACCATGAATAGAAACTGACCCAGCAAGTGCGTTGTAGTAGCGAACTTTTATAGAAATTATCTACACCTTTTCAATGTTGTTTTTTGTTAAGGAAAGTAATGAAGTAACCTTATGACGGTGAACTATTTTTCTAGCAAAAGTATAGATAATTTTTATGAAAGTTCGCTACCATCACATACTTGCTACGTCTAGACTTGTTATTCATTTGTAAATCTCTAGTGTGAACTTGTGAAGCTCTTGTCTTTTTGGAAGCAGTTTGTAAGGATTTTTTCGACTCCTCAATTTTTTTGCAGTTACGTATGCCCTTGATCATAATTTAAGGTATTTTTGATATTTACCTCCTTTCCACATTTTTAGTGGCGAGTGGCCTCTTTGAAATTTCAAATGGAATTAATCCTTATCATCACAGGCTAAAGGCAATGTCGCCCGGTCGTGGCAACCATGATTCTCTATCTCCAACAGCCCTTTTCATTTCATTGTAACTTCCGTACATCATCAGTTTTCCCAGGTTTTTTAGAAGTTTTTCCCTTGGCCAACCTCTCCCTTTTGCCAAAGTGTGTATCTTTTAAATAATGTTGTCAAAAAGTTACGTGTATTGTGTTTTAGAATGTATCCAATAAACTTTGCCTTTCTTCCTTCAATTGCTTTCAACAAGCGTTTCTCTCCTCTCGCCTTACCTGGCACACTTTTATTCGCCTTTCTGTCGTTGTACCGTTTTGTTGGGCATTTTTCTTCGTGTCCACATTTGAAAAACTTATATTCTCTTCAGGTCCTGTTTACTCAAAGTTCATTTTTTGCCCAAAACACTACTACACATCATACTCACGACTTGATGAACCTTTTCCCCAGGTACAAGTTACAATATTTATTAGTGGGAAGAGTACTTTGCCTATTGAATGATTGCTGCCAATGATCTCACATAGACGTATTATTTATTTTAAATTGACCGAATTAAATGTAAGTTATTAGACAAACAATAAAATCTACAGGTAATTTATTGAAGCGCGAAGACGACTTTAACACATTCTGCATCTTTTCCATATATACAGGAAACCCCTAAGCTAACATTATCATAAGTTTTTTTAAATAGATAATTCTATTTACTTTTGGCCTCAGGGAATATTTCTATGTTAAACATTTAAGCTGGAATCCATTTTTTTCATTACTTTAGGTATCACTGTTTAATTTATGTATGTATGTTGATTTTAAATTTTTATGTCACAGATAAGTTCTGCCAACATTAATAATTATAAGCGAATAAAAATTACCAACTAATAGTTTATAAAGTAAGCTAAAATTCAACGCGCAGAAGTTAACAGAAGTGTACCAACAGTTTGTTTGCTTAGTTTCACAAAATTGAAATTCCATACAAAAATAGGGACTTAAGGGTTTTATTTTTACAAAAAGGGGCAAACATTTGAGTACAAGTCAACTATATCTGCTAAATTTATGAGTTCTCTTGATTTAAATAGGGTAGCACCTTTTTTGCAGTATTACTTATTGTTTTCTTAGTATGATTTCCATATTATGGCGTTTCGGCACTGTTTTGACTTCATCGTTCAGAATTGATACTGATGATATTAAAATAAAGTCGAACAATTTTCCGGCTACAAATTAGTTATATCAACATACGTTTTAAACTCATTTGAATAAATGAGATAAATATATAGTACGCCATGTGTTGCAAATAAATCAGTTTTCAGACTTTGAACAACACAATACCAGGTTGGGATGTTATTGCACTCTGCAAGTTAGTGCTGCCACCTTTGTGTAGAATACGAAAGCTACAACAGAACGACGGTATATAGTCAGACATTACAAACCACGATACTCCCTCAATTTATAAAGCTTAACTAAGTAGGTTGCGGCTTATGTCGACCAAGGGAAAAATATATACATGTATATATAAATGTATATAATTCAATAAATTAAAAGTTTTGACGAAAAACGTGCGTTATTGCAACGAATTTTCATAAATCTCATTAGTTTAGCTATTGAAACTTGAAAAATAAATTAAAGATCAAAGGTAGGTCTATAGTTAGAAAAAAAGCAATAAAACAGGAGAAAACCTTGTTATTTTAATCTTGATATGATTTTATAACACTCTCAATATATATATATATATATATATATATATATATATATATATATATATATATATATATATATATATATATATATATATATATATAATACTCTCAATACAAATACGAGACATTCATAAGTTTTACTTTGGTGAACTTCTTCTTCTGATGACGCTAGCTTTGCTAGTGAAACGATCGTCAGGTCTTTAAAAATGTGTTGTGGTGATTTGGGTTCTCAAAGTCCAGCTACCAGTGCTCATCACAGATTTCAATCTTTACCTAGAAACTTATAACAAAGGAAGTACCATCACCAAATTTTAAAAATAACATAAATTTTAAGGTCACTCGCAGAAAAAAATTCTGTAATACGGTGAGAAAGCTAATTAGGCTTTGTTATGTAAAAAAAATGACTGTTTACTAAGCGAAGATTGGAATCTGTGATGAGCACTGACAAATACACTTGGAGAACCCAAATCACCACAGCACATTAAAAAAAAACTGAAGATTATTTCAATAACCAACTAGAGTCTAAATTTCTGAATTCTGAATTTTTTATTACCTGATGACGCTAACTTAGTTAGTGAAACGATTGTCAGGTTCCTTAAATTGTGTTGTGGTGATTTGGGTTCTCCAAGTGTACTTAAAAATATGTGTTTGCTACTGGGTACATTTGAGTAACTAGGAATACTGTACATAAGTAGTACGCTGAACAAAATGTTCATGAAAGTTATTGGGTTGTTGAGTTAAATGTGCCAAAAAGACAAGTTTGTTTTATATAACAAAAGAAAATAGATACCTACATAAATTGAATTTGCCTTTTACAGAAATGTTTGTAAGTACATTTAAAATAATTATGAAATGTAATATACAGTGTGTCCCAAACTGGATGGGAATGTTTTGCTATCTCCGTTATTATTAGAGATAGGGATACGGTTAAATTAGAAATGTTTTGTATAATTTAATGCTCGTTCCAAATATGACTTGTATTTTGCAGTGTCTCTTTTGATTTTCGAGTTATTTTGAAAAAAACAAAATTTCTTAAGCATGTTGTACATCATTGGAAAGCTCTTTTGGGCTATCACATGAGCAAAAATTCCAATATGGCTGTCTTAAGAAAAACAAACGTTGATACCTGTAGCTCAAAAACAAATGACAATCTAAAGTTGAAAATAGCACAAAAAGATTACTCTGTAAAAAGTCTCATGATAATTTGCAAGTCTTAGACATGTCAGATCAACGCCTACTTAGATATTGAAGAAAAAAAAAGACAGATTTTTGTTTTTTTAAAATAACTCAAAAACGAAAAGAGGCAGGGAAAAATACAAGTCATATTTGGAATGAGCATGCAATTCTACAAAACAGCGCTAATTTAACCGCCTCCCTATCTCTAATAATAACGGAGATAGCAATATATTCCCATCCAGTTTGGGACACACTGTAGGTATGCGGGTAAATCGCTTACTTCGGAACACCTAAGACATACGCTTTAAGAAAGTTATTTGTAAAGTAACTTCGAAAATAAATCCAATACGTGGTCTCTAATTACTATATATATATATATATATATATATATATATATATATATATATATATATATATATATATATATATATATATATATATATATATATATATATACGCAAAGAGACACTCTATTTACAGGTTTATCTTATAGAATAAATTAAAATAGATACAGAGATAAGGTTTGCCTTTTTTACAAAAATTTTTCTACATGTAAAGTAGGAAATACAATATATGTACGCAGTATGCAGGTAAGTTGCTCACTTCAAAAGATGCCAGACATGCGTCTTGTTGACGCTGCTTGTAAGGTACCTTCGAAACTAGATAATGTTCATGGTCCTTAATTACTCTTGATAAACAAACGCAAAGAAACAGGCTATTTGCATATTAACCCTTGTATCAAAGCGGTATATCATTTGGATTAAACGACATTAGTGTTAGACGAGCGGTTTGCACTCTCTGAATCCAAATCGAATACCCATCTGAAAACTTGCCGTGTCCGACGTTGCTTAATTTTAATTATGTAATGTTGCTACGTATCCAAGCTGCGCTATCAAAGCAATGGTAATTTTTTTGTAAAATAAAATTTGAAGAAATGTCCTGTATTGTTGTTGGGGTTATTTGTTACAATCTTTCACTTTTATGTTCTTCGAACAAGTAAATAGCTAACAATTATTATTTGTGACGTCAGCATGTTTCGAATTTTTTATACTCATCATCTTGCCTATGTGTCTCAAACCACTTTGTTTTTTATTAAACTTGTCTAATTTTGTTTCTCGTTTCAAATATTTGGTTAGTCTTTCACCAAAAAGTAAACGTCATACAGTTCTTACTTCTATAATTTACATAACATTTTTTAAATATTTGACTATTATTTTAGGTAATTACATAATAGTGTTGACAGTGCTATTTAGAAGTTCTATATGCGAATGCACTATTATAAATAATCAAACTGTAAACCCTAATGTTACTTGGACAATTGTCCTTGCTCATAAACTCCACAGTGATGTCCACCGTTGAAGATTTAATTGACTCATTCTGATGTTAACAAATAAAGCTCGGTCCTTCAATCCTTCATAATCTAGGAGAAGTTTCGACATGTTTTTATGGCAAAAGCTGTTTAGTAAATCTATATACATCTGACTGGCTTCGGCATATTCAGACTTTCCGAAATCCATGGCTTCAGAATATTCAGACTTCTCGAAATCCATAGCCATTGATTCATATGGATAACTTTCTGAATTTAGGAACATTTGTAGATCTATCAAACCACTGTTGTCGAGATAATCGTCTTTGTTGCTCGCGTTGTTTTTAATCTGTTTGAAATGTATGCCTTAAGTTGGTAGCTGTTTTAGCAGACCGCCTGCCTCTTTGCTGACATCTCTGTGTGATGGTAGCTCATACAATCCAATTAACGATATGGCAGAATAATAGATGTCTCTTTTGCTATTTTATCCATCAGCTCCAAATTCACTTATCACTAGGAAATATGTGTTCTGCTTTTAAATCATATTGTTTACATTGATGTTTGCTCTTTCTGTGCCAGTAGATGTTGTAGTAGCTGTCAGCATCGTTTCGACCTCTGGTGAATCGAAAAGTATTGTTACTACACAGGACTCCTTAAAAATGGTAGGAGGAGACTAGATAGGAATGAGCGCTTATTTCATACCATCTTATTTTACAGAATTGTGTAAAGAATATCAGTATTTTGTTGTTGATTTTCGTAGATATTTTATACCTAATAATTGAGAGCTGTAATTACTACTATTTTGTTTTAATCTGACAATGCGGTGTTCATCAAGAGCTATTTGTGAAATAAGTTGCACCCTGTGAACTTTCTGTCTCTGCTAATAGTAGTAACGAGTAACGATAGATAAGAAGACTTTAATGGATAGGTAGCATATTTTTATATAATTAATACAAACAGAATATGCAGCAACTCAAACACAAGATAAGGTTAGATTCAGTCAGGCTTTTACCCTAAGAAGTGCCCTATCTACTTGGAGTAATTTTCGTACAAACTTCTTTCGACGTTAACAGTGTAATAGTGAATCATAACAAATTTGCTTTCTGCATCTCTGCAGCTGAGGTAAACTTATGGTGATGAAATTATATAAACATCGCATAAATTTGAAAACAGTTGTAAGCCATTTTTATTTAAATACTGCAAACATAATATAATTTATCTGCCTGCCCACTCATTTGCCATACCCATACCATCGTTTATGAGATATATCGTACACATAATTTGAGTTAGAGCAACGGCGGCAAGGGGAGAGGGTGATACTGTACAGGCTTTATTTCTGATTAGGTTATGGTAAACGTACTTGATGTAAATTATTATAATTTGTGGTGTGCATTGCGATAGTTCATACACGACTAATTGCAAATAGTTGTTTCCACCATTACAAGTATCTCCACTTGTGCAACGACCATTTCTGATCCTGCTATTGGCCAACATGAGATAGCAATGATACATACTAACGTCGACGAGCATTACGATATAATGATATATAGATACATAATTATTATCACAGTTCGATATGCTGTAGTTGACTTCCATCTTTGCAGTAACAATAAATCCATATTTTTGGCACCATTTATAAAATAAGTAGATAAAGATCACCAGTAATATATTTCAATTAGTCAGTTTTCATTTGGAGCCATATCTAGTTGCCAAAAAAGTCATGACTTAGCAAGTGTGTTTTTTTTTTAAATGAAAATAAATTTTCATAAAGATTTAAAACATCTGTTAACTTAATTTTACGTGAACCTAAAAAGTTTCAGTACTGGTACATGGTAAAGCCTCTATAGGAGCAACTTGTCTACCAAATTTCGGCAAAACAGTTCTTATTTCTGGTTAAAATTATATAAAATATATAATAGTGCTGCAAATTGAATCATAACTTCCACAAAGCTGTGATAATCTACTCTCCTCGGAAAGACAATCTTATTAAATGAATTCAGTCTCCATGACTTGATCGCAAAGAAAATATTCGTGTTCCTATACCCATAGACTTCTGAAACGTTTTATTACTCGAGAGTTTAAACGAAGGGATGTCAATTTTTACCAAGTCACCCATTTATCCCCTACCCCTTAAAGCGATCTTACCCAAAAACAACTCGAAGCGTTGCTTTGTCGGGTGCTAACTGGACAGATAGATAGATAATTTATTTTCGCCTTCTTGCCATAATACATGGATAAGCTCGTCACAATATATGTAAACAATATAACAAGAGCACAAATATATAATACAGTACAGTATAAAAACAATTATGCTGTTTAGTTACAAAAAAAAAAAACAAAGATAAAAGTGCACAACGTGAAAAACACAACGCTTGAAACAATGAGATAAAAACATCTGTATACACTTATATAGACCGCAATATAATAAAAATACACATGAACAATATTAAGGAACAAAACAATCAAGTACAAAAACATCAAAAAAAAATTTCAGTTAAATCATCTGCCTCACAGAGCACGAAACAAACTCATCGACCGCATAAAATGATCGCTCACTTAAATATTTTTTTGAACCGGCTTTAAAAGTTCTTATGTTTCCAGTGGACTTTACACTTTCCGGAAGCAAATTGTACCAAACACTACCCGCATACACAGGGGATTTCTTGTACGCCATTCTTTGAAAATGGTTTAAATTAATGTGACTGCAGTGCCTAGTGGAATACGAATGATTGTCTGAATGTCTAGGCAACATATGTTTTTTGCCATGTATGAAACTCAGTACCTTATAAAGGTGAATTTCTACCAACGTCTTAACTTTCTTTTGCTTAAAAAGTTCTCGGCATGACTCAGAGTTGTGCATATCAAAAATTACCCTTAGTATTCTCTTCTGAAGCACAAAAACCCTGTTAACATCTATGGACTGACCCCAGACAACAATGCCGTATGACAGCAATGGATACACCTCCGAATAGTAGACACATACCAAATTTGAAGATTGTATATCAATTCGTTCGAAAGTTATTGCACCTACTAACAGACGGGCGTACAGACCGACAGACTGACCGACCGACAGACAAAAAATTGCGTTCCAGAATCAAGTTTTCTCTATGTTTTGAGCCTTTTTACGCCGTTTTAGCAAAAAAAATATTCAAAATTTCTGTCACCGATATTCCACCCCACACATTCAACCCCTAATTTATCAGCACAGAATACCAAATGCTTGATGAAATTTAAAGTTTTCTAGTAAACAAACCCTAAGACATTCTATTACTCGAGTTTTAACGAAAAGTATAAATTTTCATGAATTATTCCCCATTCATCCCCTACTTCCTGGATCGATTATACCCAAAAACAATCAGAACCGTTCGTTTGTCGAGTGCTAACTATACACCAAATTTGAAGACGATATCGCAATTCGTTCTAAAGTTACTGTGGCTACAAACAGCCAGACATACAGACCGACATACCGGCCGACACAAAACATTTTCGTTCCCAAATTATGTTTTCTATATGTTTTTACACATTTTACGACGTATAAGTAATAATAAATATATAAAATAAGGAAATCGGCCAGAAGTTTTTAAAATGTCAATGACAACATTTTCATTTTATATATATATATATATATATATATATATATATATATATATATATATATATATATATATATATATATATATATATATATATATATATATATATATATATTTGTGACGGTTCTATGCCTCCACGTACACACAGTACAGCAAGAAGAAAGCTGTGGGAAGGAAACTAGCGAGCGAAAACAACTACTCCTCTGGCTAATACCACGACGGGCATATAAATACATCAGTCGCTGGCCTATCACTTTAGTCCTACTAGGACTTGCGGTAAGATATAGCAGACCGGTTTCGTCCTCCTTATAAACTGTGCAGTATGCCACACCTGCGCTCCAACAATTACATTACTCGCTATCCACCATCACTTTGGTCCTACCGGGACTTACAGTAAGATCTGTAGTTGGAGACAGGCCGGTTTTAGCTCCTCGTGTACTCTTTAGTATGCCGCACCTGCGCTCCAACGATGTAATGCATTAAGTCAATGCCCGTATTGGTATTACTCAGGGTAGCGGGTGTTTTCGCTCGCTAGTGTTCTTCCCAGTAACTTTTAAAAACCTGTAAATTTGATAAAATTTTAGTATGAGAGTTAGCTAAAAAAATTATAGTGACAATGAAAGTAATTAAAAAATAAAAGACTCTTAATTGCATTTCGACATGTTGTCTAGAGTTCTCAAAAAGTTATTTCAATTCTTTACTTTGAAATTTGTGTCATTTGTTACCCTCTTTTGTTCTTCCGCGGCACCGAACATTTCGTTTTTTAATGCTCATAATTATTCTTTAGCCTAGAAACTTCAGTTAAATATCGTATTATATAGTCCTAATAAAAGTGACTTGCATACAATTGTTTTGTATAATTTTATTATTTTCAAAGTCAAAGTCTTCTGCAATTGGGCTGGCCAACGAACTCATTAAAGCTTCTTCAAAAAGAAGACACCTCTGAAATTTCGATATTCTTTTATTTTATTTATATCAAGCATGGTCAGAAGCCTTGTGTAACATTTCTTATGATTTTTTCAATTTTTATTTCATTATTTTAACCATATAACTTTAAAGTGTCCAAAGGAAGATGAAAATGTGTGCCCGAATTCGATACTATACATACGTACATGCTATGTCAGGTCAGGACTGTTTGGCAACTTTTTTTAAGAAAAACGTTGGCAACTGCGGTTTAAGAATACTCAGATTTTGTTTGGTGGGCGGGTGCGTGTGTGTGTGTGTGTGTGTGGCGCGTGTGTGGGTGCGTGTGTCGTGCGTGGGTGCGCGCGTGCGTGCATCGTGCGTGCGTGCGTGCGTGTGTGTGGTTGTGTGTGTGTATCCGAGCGATAACTCAAAAAATACTCAACTGATTTGAAGGAAACTTGGCACATATCTTCATTTTGTTGAGACCACGGACGAGTTCGTAAATCCGCTATAACGGACATTTCTTTCCCCCAAAAATATACAAAAATATTTTTGAAAACGCTATATTTTTGATAATCAAACCGGTTTTTTCAACAACTAAAAAAGCTTTTTAAACACGAATTCTTTATTAGTGAATTTTCCTAATAAAAATTCAATATCAAAACCAACTGCGATACGTTAACTAAAGCTTTGTCCACCTGATACTTGACGCTGACTTCATACTCCGGGATATTTTATTTTATATTAAAAGTAAACGTAACAATTAGCTACAGAATTACTAGAATTGTTCTTTGAAACACATTCGACGACTATTTGGATCTTAGATGACGTCTTATGTTTCAGTTTAAAAATAAAAGAACAAACTGTTTTAAAATAATTTTTATAGAGATGTAACTTGATTTGTTTACATTTCCACTATATTATGTTACACTTTCAGTCTAAAACTGTAATTGGGGCCGTTTATCAAGCTACAAATATAGTGTATTTCCGCCTAGTATCTGAATATTCTTCCAAATCGCCCCAAATGGCAAAAAGCCAGCACTAATCTCGATGTCGGTACCATGGTCCTACTCAATGAGCCAACTCTGCCTACCCAAGGATGGATTTTGGGTAGAATTAAAGACTGCCTCCCTGGCAAAGTGTGTGTGTTAGAAAGAAATAACAGGCAACGCGTCTCACCCCCATTTCACCTCACCCTCATTTGTGCTCATAATAACAAAGCAGTGTTAAAAGTAATGCGTTCGAAAACAAATAAAATCTCTATCTCTCGAGAAGTGCTAATTAAAGGCGCTACGTAACTCATACGTTTTATAGGTGATTAATTTAAAACCTCTGTTACTAAGTATAATTATTTAGTTGAAGTTATAAAGTTATTAAAGTTTAATAGATTGTTGTATAAAATCTTCGTGCGTGTTATTGTGTCTAAAACTACCTTTGACCGTATTGCAGTATTATAAATCTTTCGCTCTCTCAAATACAGTTCACTCGCTCGTTCTCTCTCAAATACAGTCCACTCACTCCCTCAACCTCAACGTCACCGCTTTACCCACGCCCAAGTATTGGAGGATTCCATATTTATGGGACCCTCCAATAATACTTTCAAAAATATAGCTTTTACAAAAATATTTTTGTATATTTTTGGCCGAGAAAAATGTCCGTTATAGCTGATTCGTTTGCCGTCTTTAAGTTAAGTAAGGACTAGGTTTCTAAATGTTGTGTTTATTTTTAAGCTTTAAGTAGGTTATAGGCATTGCCTTTACACTCTTGATTATCTTATATATATACAGTGTACTCTCGATTATCCGGGCTAATGACGGGGACCGGCGACACGGATAATCGAAAAACACGGATAATACGAACCTAATAAAATGCGTATATGTAATATATGTACATATACATATAGCGCATGCATTATATGCATATATAGACAATATGTATGTACATATGTATGTACTAAAGTTATATTAAGTGGAAAACTTACAGCAGATCAATTGGATGCATTTGAAGAGGATCCTCTCGTGAAAAAATCTGTAATTTTAGTCTGTTTTTCATATTCACTAATTTTTTGTCTGATCGAATTTCTTATTTTGCGCACTGACACAACATCAGTATAGTCAAAACCCACTTGAATCATATAGTCTAGAAGACTGTTAGTATTGTCCAGGGCACTTTGATGTTTTATTTTAGAAACATTCATTTCCTCGTCACTTTCAGAAATACTGTCTTCATCGTCAGTTTTGTGTTCTAGTGTCTGCTGAATGATTTCTTCGTCCGTAAGATGTTGGAACCCAGCATCGTCAGCATCCGTGTTTAGCCACTCCTGCAGATTGCCATCATCAACACTTTCAAATCCTCTTATTTTGTGAGCCAAAGTCATGAGAGGGATGTTGTCTTCGTCCTCTGAATCACACTCTACGTCTGTGTTGGGTAAAATTTTCTTCCAAGACCGCATTAGAGTGACTGGTTTTATATGTTTCCAAGCATCTGCGATGTTATAAACCGCATCTACCAGTCTATATTTTTTCCACAATGAAATTAGGTTATCTTCTTCTATCAAAGATTTCAATAGAGTGGTTCTATAGGAACGCTTCATTGTGGAAATTACTCCCTGATCCATTGGTTGGATCAGAGCTGTAACATTCGGCGGTAAATACATGACTGTGATGAGACCATCATCTGATATCAGAGTCGATTTGTCTGGATGAGATGGTGCATTGTCAAGCAGAAGTACCGCTTTCTGTTCAATTCCTCTGCCAGCCAAGAAAGATCTCACTTGTGGCACAAAATCATTGTGAAACCACTTATGGAAGATTTCCCGGTTCATCCATGCTCCTTTTTGATTGCAATAATTAACAGGCAGCGTAACTTCGGTACCTTTGAAAGAACGGGGTTTTTTGGCTTTACCAATGACCAACAATTTCAGCTTATGTGTGCCGCTCGCATTAGCACAAGGCATAACTGTTACGCGTTCCTTCGATGATTTGTGACCAGGTGCTCTTTTCTCTGTTTCACTCGCTAAGGTGCGAGATGGTAAGCATTTCCAGTAGAGGCCAGTTTCATCAGCATTATAGATCTGATCATATGACAAGTTATGATGTGTCACATATCGCTGAAAACTTGGGCCAAATTCATTAGCTGCTGAAATATTGCCACTAAGTTGTTCACCCTGTATTGTGAGTTCGCGAATTCCGTGCCTCTGCTTGAAACGTGTGAACCACCCAGATGAAGCATTGAATGGCTCTTTCAAACCCAAGCTTTCATGAAATTTCTGTGCTTGTTGGGTGCATATAGGCCCTGAAATTGGAGTTCCTTCCAATCTCTTTTGATTGAACCACTTCAGCAGAGCTTCATCCAATGCTGGATGCTTCGCACTTTTCATGGTTTTCCGTTTGGACGGCCCTTCCGCACTGTCAGATGCTGCAACAAATTCTTGTATCTTCACTTTATTGTTTTTAATATCGCGCACTGTCTGCACACCAACGGAATAATCACTGGCAATCCTATTCGCAGATTCACCTTTCTCCAACTTTTCAACAATTTCAAGTTTTTGCTTGATGGTTAAGACGGTTCTTTTCCGTTTCAAAGACATACTGTATACTACCTACCGAACTTAATGCCGTAGAATAGACCGTACCGAGAATGCACAAACTCGTTTCGCGATCGGAAATCAACTGAACATTGCACTGACCTGAATTTATCGGGAGTCAGGACCCTTCAGAAAATGCAAAAATGTGTACATATACAGCATGTTCAACAAATGTGTGAATATCGTCAAAAGATATCTAATCTACATTACATATCTGTCTAGTTTCTTTCTACCGTGCCGCCGTCAATACCGAACAAGAGCAAGTGTGAAAAGATCGGCGCAATTAAATTTTATTACCCTACCATAAACATTGCCGGACATGGACCCATCTCGGCGGTTCTATTGTAGTGGCACGTTCTGACATAAATAATGAGAATTCATGACAAAGCTCGTTTTGCTTCTAGGAATTTACTGTTCGATATTTCTCTTCATTCTTGCAAGGTTGCAATAGTTTCATAATAGGCAGACTGGTACATATTTGGTCGTTGATTGTTATTTTAAGGATATCTATACTATGGTTCGTGGGAGAGAAAACGAGAAAGATTCAAATTATCATTAATTCTTTGAAATTAAATTTTTAGATTTTGATCAGTTTCTCCACACGGATAATCCGCAAACCGGATAATCCGCACACGGATAATCGAGAGTACACTGTATATATATATATATATATATATATATATATATATATATATATATATATATATATATATATATATATATATATATAATTATTATTATTATTATTATTATATAATCACGAGTTTCAGATTTTATTTTTAGTTTGGCAAAAACCGTACATTTTGTGAACCAGATTACTTAAAACATAGGTTTACTTACACCATTTCTGGCCACACGTAAAGTGTCATTCCAGTTACTCTAATACTTTCAACAATATAGCCTTTTCAAAAATATTTTTGTATATTTTTGGGCAAAAAAAATGCCCGTTATAGCTGATTTACAAACTCGCCCGCGGTCTTAGTACAATGAAGATATGTGCCAAGTTTATTTCAAATCAGTTGAGTAGTTTTTGAGTGTATATATATATATATATATATATATATATATATATATATATATATATATATATATATATATATATATATATATATATATTACAGATATACTGTATAATGTTGGGCTCTTGGTGATTGGGTAGTTTAGGTATTTGTATTTGTTTGTGATGTTTGTTTATATTTATTTAAGTTAAGTAAGGACTAGGTTTCTGAATGTTGTTTTTATTTTTTACGTCGGAATTTATATCGTTTTTCTCAGAAATAAGTTGCGGAATGATGATATTACGCGTTTGTTAGCCAAACATGGAGATTAATCTACTTAACTTAGCTAAATTAATTTCCTTAATTAGGAAAGATATATTTCCATTGATTTATTTAACTTTTATTTAATTACAACATGATCTTTTAATGCATTTATTAGTTTTATGTTTTAAGTTTTTCGTTTGTTTACTTTCTGCTTTGATAAAATTGCCAGTTGTCTTTTTTTAAGGGATGGTTCTTCTCTATTGATGATAATAAAAGCTAAGATTTACATTTGCCGATATATTTTCACTAGATATCTTTTCACTCATTGACTTGGAACTTGTGGCGTGCACTGACACACATTTTGTTAAACGCAGTTTACCACAACGCTGTTCATTCTCAGTTATCGTTTCCTGCAGAAAGTTGACTGAGTAACAGTGCATATTCAAATCTTTTACACTCAAAAATATTATAGGCTTATAAAAGCGACAGCACATGGAAGAAGCAAATGAAATTGCTTACTATGTATAAATATTTTTATTTGAGTGTGTATTCTTTAAAAAGCTTTACTGGTTGCCATTTCCATATTGTGAAACGCTAACCCTTTCTGTATAGTAAATAATGGATATATCGGACACATATATGTCCATATACATTTGCATAAAATTTAAAAAAGAAGAGTATGAGATTTTTTATGTGTGCAGAAAGTCACCCTTCGAGTTGAGCCATTAGTAATTCAGTCAACCCCGATCACATGTGGACAAAATTCGCTCTAATTATTGTAATGGATGGCGATTTCGTTGATTTTATTTTTAAATTCAGAAAAAATGCAAATTATTAATACATGGAATTTTTGCGAAGCGTTCCTGTTATTCAATTACTTTATTCTCTGTTTGGTCATCACGGATATCGAAATGGCGGAACAATTTCATATGTCGCGTCATATGCGCCTTCATGTCTAACAGAATATAAAGCAGTATGTATCCGAAATTATATTATGAATAATGTCAATTCTACCAATCAAGCTGGATAAGAAGTGATTAGTGAATACACGTGCATTTTTGCGTTGAATTTTCATCATTGGACATTTTGATAGAGTTAATATTTTCAGGACGCTATGGGGTGTTTCTAATAAGAAGGGAAATAGAAATATTTGTTGCAATTTGAAGCAATATTTTGTACAATCTATAACATTATAAGTGCTATTTTATATAACAGTTAATAATAAGATAAGTTACTAAAATTTCAAAGATAGTTCTGTGGCTTCTCAGGGCAGAACATGAGATCTAATGGAATTCTGAAATGTATGTGAGCTCATACCTTATAATTTGGGTGGCGTCAGACATACAAATAAAAATCGGTAGTGGGCTAACTTCATTTATTAATAAATCATGATTTTATATAAGGCCAAAATGACTATAATTTACTGTGATGGATGAAAGCAGTTATAATTAAAAAGAATAAATTTAAATAGATGTACAGATTAGCAGATTACTTAAGTATTGTGTGTATGCCGGTGCTCCTAGAATTAACTGGGTACGAGAAGGCTACCCAGGGCTAGCAAAATCTTTGGACATATCCCGCTGGATTGGCGTTGTTGTAAAGACCACTCAGGGCTGGCAAAACCTCTGGATTGACGTTGTCGGAGAGTGCTGCTGCAGCAGGTGTTTCTGCACGACATGATGTTAAACGGGGCTCCCAAAACGATGGTTTTGTTGGGGCTGCCAAAACCGGGATAGCTAAAAATAGCTGACCCTGTCTAAGCAAACTGTCACATTTAAGGTTATCCATGTGTGATATGCTTGTAGAGGTATCCATGGTAAGAAACAAATTTAATTATACATTCGTTCCTTCAATTATTAGTAATGATGTTGTACGAGAATACCGCCACAAGCTATCACAAAACAAGAAAAGAAGCATCAAATAAAGCAATCACATTTGAAAGAAGCAGTCATCATGAATTGTTACAAAGCAAAAACAGCATTTAAGGTAGCAAAATCTCTGGGCATATTCTCCTGGATTGACGTTATGGTAAATACTACTTAGGGCTGGCAAAACCTCTGGATTGACGTTGTCAGAGAAAACCCGGCGCAACAGGTGTTTCTGCACGGTATGGTGTTGAACGGGGCTCCGAAAACGATGGTGTTGATGGGGCTGCCCAAAACGGGATAGCTTAAAATACTTGACCTTTCTAAGTAAACTGTCACATTCGAGATTATTCATGCGTGATATGCTGGTAGAGGTAACCGCGGTAAGAAACAAAGTTAATTATATATTCGTTCTTTCAATTATTAGTAATGACATTGTACGAGAATACTGTCACAAGCTATCACAAAACAAGAAACGAAGCATCAAATAAAACAATCACATTTGAAATAAGCAGTTATCATAAATTGCTACAAAGTAAAAACAGCATTTAAGATAACAAAGTATTTAATTTGACTCACCTCACAAGAACGTGCTGCCTTATTGTCTTAGATAATTATTCTCAACATAGTTGTTGTTTCTCAAATTTCATTGAAAAGAGAGTGAGTTGAAGGCTACACGTGCTTGTAAAGAATTCTGGTACCTGAAAAACGAAAATGAAGTATAGATGAGATCCGAAACCAGCTACGAACTGTAGTCGTCAAAATGTTCACAAACAACGCCAGATATGTGTTTATATGGATATTGATTTATGACGCTACCATAACGCACTTCCTGCGTCCCGAATTTCTTTTCTTACATGCATTATATTTCGATGGAAAATGCAAAAATACAATAACATAAGGTGTGTTTGATTAAAAAAAAAAAAATTGTATCACCAACGACTTATGGGCCACCTGTGCTTCTAGAAATGTTTTTTAAGATCTAGCTCAAGATACCCTATAATAATGCATACAATCTTTTTTCGCATCTTGTATAATAGCGGATATATTGAGCTTTATTGATTTTTTACGAAAATTCGGCAAAAATTATATACCATTAAACGATAAACTATATAGTTAAGACTACTTCCAAAGCATCAGAGAAAGGGTCTATTTGAAATTAATTTTCTGGAAACATTTTAGTAAAATGATGGACAATTACGGTTGAAGCTAAGACTTCAGGGTTTGCAAAACATTCTTCTTGAGACATTTTCTTTCCGTACTTCATATTAGTTTCATGTTCTTTGCCTAAATCTTGCAAATTTTGACGTTTTAAATCGCGACCTTGACGTTTTGAGGAAAACCTCAATGTATTTTTCTTGAAATGCCTCTAACTTTTTTGTCTTTCAACTTACAGGGCTAAATCTTGGTAGGTGATTTACCTATAATGATGTAAACTCACGTTTGTTATTTCCGGAGATATATATTTTTTTCGAAAGAAAACACAAAATTTTCTGAGAAAACCTGGGCCGATTTTCCTGGCTAATGAACTTATCCAAGCCACCTGTAAAAGGAACGTATTCACCAAATTTTAACAGAATCGGCCATTATTAAACTGACCCCGGATATGTGTTATAGGGTTCCTAATTAGTGCTCATTTGATAATTTTTTTCAAAACTCGAAAGTCGGGATCTCCTCATTAGTGAATTTTTTTAAAGAAAATTCACTAAAAAAGCGCTATAGAGAGGGAGATAGTTTAGCGGATTTTAAGTTTACGACTATTAATATTTTGCAGTCGGTGCCAAATTTTGAGCCGCTTGTTGACGGCTTAGCTGTACATCCATTTTCGCAGTCCTATGACTTTTGTTTTTGTAATTTAACTCTTTCGTTTGATTCGTCTTAATACACTTTTCAGCATCCTGAGCATCCTTTGAACCTTTTTACGTTTCTCCCATCATCGCTATATCATCAGCGTACCTTATGTAGTGGAATCGTTGTCAATTTATTTCTATCTTTGCTGTCTATTCCTTTAGCCCATTGATTGCATCTTTTATGAATAAATTGAACAAATATGGCGATAACTTGCGTACACGTTTCCTTATTTTTGTTTCAGTTTCTGATGCCTTAGTGTATATTTGGTAGTTTGATTTTTGTATCTATATATTGAGGATGAAACGCATATCCCTTCAATCCAGCTTTCTTCCTTATATAAAACAATATTTTCCAATCCACCTAATCGAATGCTTTTTCCAGGTCTATATAAGCAGTAAATGTATCTCCATTTTTCTCAGGTCTGCTTTCTCATATTGTTTTAAGTGCTGATGTTGCTTCTGTACTTCCTCGTTCGGGTCCAAATCTGAACTGATCTGGATTCAGGCTGTTATCAATGTTGTTAAAATTCAATTTTTATTATTAGTATACTCTACCACATGACTACACTTATTGTCCTGCGTTGGTTGTCACTGTTTTTGGAATAGTAATACTTTTACTCTTCATAAACTCACTGGGCAGTTCTCCCGATTGAAAGCATTTTAGGTACAAGATAGTCAAAACGAAAATTGAATAATTTTTTTAGAATAGTCGTCAGTCGGCAAGTTTCAGCTAACCATAAAGCGAGAAGCCAATATGCTGTTTATGAAGAGCAAATATGGCCCGAAATATCTTTAGCAATGTCTTAAATTTCTTGACTAAGATATTTGCAGAAAATGATTGACTGTTTGTGCGTTGTTTTGGCAGCAGTTTGGAATGGTGCCGACGAAATGGCAAAATTAATAATTTTCAAACGAAAATTTTGAAAAGAATTATATTTACGGAAAACAAATACTGAAAAAATGTGCTCTACTAGTTGTTAAATATCTGTTTTAATTGTTAGTTGCTTTGTTTGGGCAGGTACATTTTCTGCATATATGTGATCAACTATCAACGCATTTTTTTAGATGGAAATACATATTTCCAGACTTTGTGTTACTGTTATTAATATATATGGCCTAAAGTCTTCGGACGGGAAGAAAGGGGCTTCGGGCTCAAGATCGTAAACTGTTTATCAATATGTACAAAATAAGTTATCACATAGATAATTTTTTTAGAACCTCAACATCAGTTTGTAGTGTTTATCGCATTTTGAAGTTGTATGTTGTATGTATCCAAATGATAACACAAGAAGTAATTACTCGATTTTGGTGAAACTCGGCAAGTACATTTCTTTTGTTAGTAGCTTGGATGAGTTCGTTAGCCAGCCAGATCGGACCAATTTTTGTAGGAAAAAAAATTCGTATCTCAAACAATAACAAAGCTATTTAGACGAAATTAGCATAACAGATATGTTGGTCTGGTAAAGACCTTGTTATATACCAAACTTTAACTCTCTAGGTTTATAGAAAACTGAGTTATTCAAATTTGAAGCATTTAATGAAATGTCGCTACCATAACGCACTTGCTGCGTCCAGAACTTTTTTATTTTATATTTTGAATGTTGACAGTGGTCTCTGTATAATTTTTTTGCAAGAATCCATATCTATAATAAAGTTTCTACGACAATCGTTGAAAATTTAGATGCCGAGTAGACTAGTATTCAAACACAATTAAGAATCATAATTAAAAACGATTGTTATGCTTTGAGATGCCTAATGTACCTAACAGATTTATAATTATATCACCTTCTTTGATTGGTCTAAGACATAGTTCATGAATTAAGCCAGTTAGTAATGGCTGCAATTCTATGAAGATAACTAAAATATCCAAAAGCTCGTGAGGTATGTATAAAAGTTTCTCTTGGGTGAATTAGGTTAGTTTTGCTTACACCATTGCCGATAACTCTTAGTTTAAATATATTTTGTTATCTTGCAAAATACTGCGAGGTTATGAAAGTTCCGCATTGACATAACAGCTTTACGTCCGGCTGTAATTTGGAGGGGGCATTCGTATGAGGTGTATCAATATTGATTGCATTTGAAATCTGACATTCTCTTTATTCTGCTTTAAAAAATCCCAATTCATCATGCTACTTTGGATGGGCGCTATAGTGGTCGCAAAGCAGCAAAGCAAAAATCAAATATATCACATTTGGTTATCAAATATCGAAGCTCTCGATCAAGCCCTGGGGCAAACCGTTATTCCCAAATATCAAAAAACCAGGTCTGCAATATCCACTTCGCTGCTGGCTTAGTAAAAATACATAAATATAATGGATACAAATTGTCAATCCACCTCCCTGGGGGTTGATTGAATAGAGGGGCGTCTCCTGCACCCTCTCTCATGTAGCCGTTGCGCTAACACGAAAATTACAAGGTATTGCTTGATTTTCACATTCGATAAGAATTCATACGACTCAATTACTCTTTTACTCATACATGTCGCGCACAAATACATACTGTAATTTGAATTGATGTTCTTTTTGTTATATACAGTACGATTAGGGGGAAACCCACTTATATAAAGAATATATCTATCGGCTAAAATCAAAGTTTTTGAATTTGATGTTTTCATAGGTAATGCGAAATAGTTTAAGGTCTTTTTCGGTCTTACGTCGGCAGTCCTAAACTTCTTATGGTTAACTCCTACACATTGAATATAGGCTTTTCGAACGTTTTATAATGTATCAAAAGAACAACGAAATAAGCTCAGTGTCACCTAAATGAGATAGACGCGACTGCGTGCGCCATGACCGACAGAAAAAACAAAAGCTACACATCTACTAAAATTACTAAAAAAATTAAGTAATATATAATATGAAGGAAAGGCAACAATAAAAAAATACATAAACGTTCAAAAACTGTACGACGCAGTACTGGCCTAGATTTGAAATGAAACACACTAAACATGAATCTTACCATGGCAAACGTACATATATATATATATATATATATATATATATATATATATATATATATATATATATATATATATATATATATAGTGTGTCCGCGGATTGAGTGTGGGTAAGTTATAAGTGACAAAAAATTTTTGAATTAGATTATGATATTCTGGGAATCGCTCCTGCTTCATCTTAAACTAAGATGTTGAGGAAATGAACAAAATCAATTAACATACAGGCTGGTTTAGAACTGATTTAATTAAATGTGTTAAGAGTAAACTACCTTCGTTTATAAAGATACCGCAAAAAGTAATTAACAAAACTTGTTTAGAATTAAAATTTATGACAGGCTCTCAATTTTCAGCCAGATCAGCCATCTATGAATTTTCAAGTAAATTATTAACATTTTTTCCCTATCAACATGGAGCTTTTTACCTGTGGTTTTCTGAACGCAGGTCCGCAAAGTAAGTAACCATGCAATGTTAAATAATAATTTATTAGTAAAATACAAAACTCTTATTGCTAACAAAAATCAAAACGAACAACGAAAAATAAAGAAATTATTCAAATGTGCTGCCACCAACCCTTACACATAACTCAGCCCGTTTAGTTAATGCTTTGTAGGCATTTTGAATATGTTGAATTGGAATACTGTCAATTGCCTCTCTCAACCTCAGTTTCAACAAATCAAGATCGTTGTTTAATGGAGCGGCGTAGACTTTCTGTTTAAGATAGCCCCATAAATAAAAGTCCATTAAGGTAAGATCGGGACTTCTGGGAGGCCAAGATATTGGCCCATATCGACCAATCCACCGCCCAGGAAATTCGCGATCTAACCATTCTCGAACGATTCCTGTTGCATGTGCTGTGTGGCCGTCATGCTGTTTGTCTATCTTCTAGTGACATGTTATGCAAATGGTCTTGAAGAATATTTTCTAGCATTTCCAGATAACTGTACTGGTTCATATTCCGCTCAAAGAAATATGGCCCAATTATCCCAGTGTAAGAAACAGCACACCACACATTTACTTTTTATGGCACTGTCTTCTGCAATTAACTCTATAATTTGGATTCTCCATAGACCAATGCCGTGCATTTTGGGAATTTACCACCCCATTAGTGGTGAAAGTGGATTTGTCCTAAAAAATAATACTTCTACCAAAATTGTGATTTTGTAGATATTGCTCGCCGTACGATAAACAAAAATCTTATCGTTTTGACTCGTCATTTTTTTTAAGTGTGTATAAGTTTTGCTTTGAAAGGTTTCACCTTGTTGGTACGATAAATTTGTTGCAAATGCGATTTGCTAATATTGCCAATTTCTAATGCCCTTCTTCTTAATTATAATTTCGGAAAACGCCTAACAGAATCTATAGCTAATGCAGCTGCAGCATGTTTTCTTCATTTATGTCGGATTTTCTCTTCTTAACATTTAAAACACTCCCTGTTGTTAACATTTTTAAATACAGAAGCTTGCCGTTCGTGACAAATAAAATTAACGTTTCAATTTTCCAAATAAGTAGTATCCCGGGAAACAAACAAGGCAGAGCTTAAGTAGCCATGCAACTCGCCAGTTATTGCTTCGAATGTCCAATTGTGCGTTTACTTTACTTTTTTTATTGGTTGAGATGAAAGCAAACCTACCCCAAGTTTAATTATGGAAAATACTTTTTTAATACAGTTTCAAGTATTTTTTAAAGTACACCTAATCACAGAAGCCGTCGAACGTCATTTGAATAAAGTCGCAGCTAAAAAAAATCATAGTAGGCTGATCTGTTTGAAAATTGAGAGCCTCTTATAAATTTTAATTCTAAACAGTTTTTGTTAATAACTTTTTGTGGTATCTTAATAAACTAAGGTAGTTTACTCTTAATCGATTTCATTACATTAGTTATAAACCAACCTGTATATTCATTGATTTTGTTCATTTTCTCAACATCTCAGTTTACAAAGCAGGAGCGATTCCCAGAATCTCATATAATCTAATTCGAAATTTTTTTGTCACTTATACCTTACCCACACTCAATCCGTGGACACACCAGTATACCTGCAGTCATTTAAAATAGTTATGTATAACAGGAAAATTAGTATGAGCTAGTTGTAATGTAAAATTTTACCACTTATTTTTCAGGACTGTTTTATGTTTCTTTGGAGTATTTTGTTTTTTGCCACTGGGTGCATTCTATAATAAAAACTAGTTACTGCATGAGGAACGTATAATTAATTCGCGGCCTAGGGCATTGCACATTTATCGGTTAATACATTTTACTTTTATATTATTTATAATCCCCACCCAAGGAAATACATTTTTATAGATAGGGTCCAGGCCTTAATATGGTTAAAATAATAATCCTTCTCCTCAAAATGCTTTCCCAATCCCGCTCCATCTCATTGTCATCGGTGAATATCCAGAATATCCAGCTTCGTAGTTCCTTTTTTAAATTTGAGAAAAGAAATATCACTGGCCAGATCTGGACTGTAGGGTGAGTGAGTTCCATAAAGCTCGTGTTCTTTAACGCCTGCCTCGAAAGGAGCAACTTAGATAGGTGCGTTGTCTTGCGAAACAGTACGATGCGCGGCACTACTGAAGTACTGCGTCTGGTGCCTCGGTAAATGAATTAGCATCGTGTTGACCATTCATTGCAGATAATCTAGTAGTAAAACACCTTCTATATTCGAAAAGACACGCAATAGAAGCTCCAACGGCGACTTTTTCACCTTGAGTTTCTTCGTGGCCTTTCACCATTTTTCATCTTCTGTCTCGACGCCTGCTTGGACTCCGAATCATAGTGACGGATCCAGTCGTCATTTACGGTTAGTATTCTGCCGCAACCTTTTTCTAGATCGTCTCCAATGAGATTTAAAAAACCGGATAAAGATCAGTTCGGATTTAATGTCGGCCGAGGAACAAGAGGAGTAGTGCTGGTACTAAAAACAATATGAGAAAGAGGCTTGAGAGACATAGAGATACGTTTAGCTTTTGTAGATCTGGAAAAAGAATTCGGCAATGTGAGTGGGAAAATATTGTTTCATATAATGAAGAGAGCCTAATTGAATTGGAGAGATAGCCGCATTATTCTCAATCTATACCAAAATCAGTGTACTGCAATGTATATTTTCGTGTATGAAACTGTAGACAACATAAAAGAATGTGTACGGAAGGTGCCCATTATAGCCGTATTTGTTTAATTTATTTAGGACATTGATAATAATTTCTGGGAAATGAGGGGTTGTCGCTAAGGGCCAGACCAGCTAAAAAGGGCCCCATGGGAGCCTTTGGGATCTGAGATAAGGAAGATGAGTGAATGTTATGCTTTAAAGGGGTGTGACAGCCCTTCAGGCTAGTCATAATGACAATAATAAGAAAGTCTGGACGCACAAAGTGCGTTATGGTAGTGAATTTTATATGTATTTTTTTAACGAAAACAGGCAACAAATTTGGTTAGCATATAACCTATATAGTAAAACCAATGTACCACATTTCGTCAAAATAACTTTATTGTTTGAAAAAGTCCTAAAATTTTGCGAAAATAAACTTGAAATGTTCCGGAAAAAACTGGTCTGACCTGACCTTCTTCAAGCTATTTACCCACCTACTGAAAAAAAATAATTTTCCTGAAAATTTGCAAACAATTTTCTCGCAAAAATCCGAAAACAATTTTGTTCTGTATTTTTTTATTAGCAAATATGTATTTTTTAATGAAAGCAGGCATAAAATTTGGTTACCAGTATAACCTATATAGTAGAAACAATGTACCATATTTCATCAAAATTACTTTATTGTTTGAAAATGTACAAACATTCTTCGAAAATAATCTTAAAATGTTCCTGAAAAAACTGGTGTCCTAGCCTACGAACCTTAAGTTAATAGCAAACTGAGCTATTGAAGCATTTAATCAAAGTTTGGTAGCGCACTTGCTGCGTTCCGAATGACTTTTCTTACAAACATGCATTATATTTCGATGCAAAATGCAATAATATAAGGCGTGTTCAATAAAAAAAAACACAATTTGTATCCCCAACGGCTTATGGGCCACCCTATGGTTGTAAAAATAATTTTATAAGATGCCGCGCAAGACACCCGATAATTAACGTAAACAATTTTTCTGGTATCTTGTATAATAACGGATATATTGAGCTATACTGAAACTAACCCTGGATATGGGATAGTGGGCCTAGATGGCGCTCATTTGGAGAAATCTTTTCAAAATTTAAGTGACAATCTCCTCATGAGTAAAATTTTTGTACGGAAATTCGCTAAAAATATAGACCATTAAACGATAAGGTCTATAACTACAACTACTTCCAAAGCATTAGAGAAAATGTCTATTTGAAATGAATTTTCTGGAAATATTTAGTAAAACGAAGAACAATGACTGTTGAAACTGAAACATAGGGGTTTGTAAAACACTCTTCTTGACACAGTTTTTCTACGTAACCCGTATTCGTTACAGATCCTTTGCATAAATGTTGCCAATTTTGATGTTTCAAACCGCGACTTTGATGTTTTAAGAGGAAAATCCCAAATTTTTTTCTTTAAATGACTATACCTTTTTTTTGTCTTTTAACTTACGCATCTAAATTTTGCTACTTTATGGCACAAACCCGCATACCTAATTTTGTTGTCCTTACTTTGTTACAACACTTTGTTGCAAACACAGAATTTTCCAGAAAAAACCGGGCCGATTTTTCTGGTCAACGAACTTGCCGAAACCACTTGCAAAAGGAAGGCACTTACCAAATTTGATTAAAATCATCCCATTATTTTTTGAGTTATCTGTGTGATACATACATACATACGTACATACATACATACATACATACATATATATATATATATATATATATATATATATATATATATATATATATATATATATATATATATATATATATATATAATTGAAACTGACCCCGGATAAGAAAATTCACTAAAATAACCAAATCTGAAGTCTTAGACTTGTGCTGGGTGAGCTTACACACACATGCAGACAAAGAATACTACCCTTCACTCATCAGAGGCAGGCTATTCCACCTTCTAGTAAAAAAACAAACTATTGCCTAAATGCGGGACTCCAACCCGCGACGTCATAGTCAGAACTAACTCCACAGGTTACTTGCTCGAAGAATTCCGCTACTCGGCCTGTTAATAGATAATGCAATAAATATGTAGAAGGAAAAGACAACACGAAGCAAAATAAATTGACAAAGGTGTGGTGGCAACAGAAATTTTCTTTTTTTGGGGGGGAAAACTCGATTTACCACCATCATTTCTTCTGCAATAATAACGTCATCAACTTTTTTAAGGCCACTTTTCCTTCTTTTTTTTCTCTCTCGATTTTGAGAGATATTTTAATTGTCTAGGTGACAATATAAAAATTTGGCTATCTAAGGGGGACCCATCCCGTTAAATGTTTGCGTTGTATTTGACACAAATTAGTTCGTGTGCGCCGAACGTTTTATCGATGTAGACTGTGCGTCGGATGCGAACGCCCACAAATAGGTTCATGCTGAACAACGCAGCCTATCCACCGTGCTGTCGGTTTTCTAGTTGACATCAAAGAGATTTCCGTCGCATAGTTTTGTCATTGTGGAGTCGACTCGGAGTACAGTGTAGTTTTGTTTTATTTAGCGACGTAAATAGCCTAGCGTAAATAGTTCTTTCTGGGTCGCTTTCAAATCGACGCTTCTGCCTTTCTCAACCTTTTTTCAAGAGAGAGTCCATTTGCCTAACCACGACTTGTTGTCAACCAACATTTTCTATAGCCCGCTATCTTCCGCAAAAACTCCTATTTTTCTGTTTGTATAGTTATTTCCTAGGTAACCTCATCATACTTTTCCCATTCATTCAATACATTAATCTATACATATCAATTTACACTATTTCTGACAGCATTCCTTAACCTAAAATTTGACATTCATCAAAACCAACCTTATTTACTAGAAATTCATATATTTGTAAATTCTTAACCCTATACTGCTACTGTCTCTGTATAATATTTTCCTGGTTTGTTAAAAGGGTGCAGAGTTCATACATTAACACTTGTTTTTAAATTGTCTTGTACTTTCATTCTTAATTTGCCCTTTCTTTTGGTTTAAATGGCATTTTACACATACATCTTGGCCTTATACCTATTACATTTTAAGATGCATCACTGTTTATCAAAAACTAATCATTCGCACATTTTGTAAAAAAAAACTTTTCTCGGTTTTGCTTTCTAAATCTTTTTTTAACTAACACTCTTTTAAAATTTTGTTTCGACAACATATACCGTTAGGTGTTCTTACTTCCCTGTAGATATTTATTATACGTACCTGAGTGTATAACCTACACATATATGTCTGTGTTTTATACATATATTATCTTATTAATTAATTACTATTACTTTAGCATATCCTACAAGCATTGCATCTGCCAATAGCTGGGTTCTTTAAACCGTTGTTGTGTTTAGGTTCGTATAATCATGTTTTTTGTTCTGTTTTAAATAAAATATGCATCATATATATGATCACCCCATTCTTTTCTACACCATATCAATATATATATATATATATATATATATATATATATATATATATATATATATATATATATATATATATATATATATATATATATATATATATATATATATATATATATATATGTATGTATATTTGAAAACTAGGTTTTTATATGTTTAATGTTGTTTATTTACTTATATTTTAGTTTTACAGGTGTAAATAGTAGGTTTACATTTTTGTATATTGTTATTTTTAGTTTTATGGGTGTCTTATAAAAATTGTATAATTAAAATGTAAGGTTTTATATATTTGGTATACTCTGTATCTTGTTTTTATGACCACTTGTTATATGGTTTTCTGTTTTATATCTATAGTCAATGATTTTATATTACCAATGTTTATGAGTAAGTCAATGGAAATTAAACTTCATGTGCTTATAAATGCAAAGTTCTTTTTATTTGCCTAACTACAAATGAATTTTACCTCCTATTTCTTTCTCACCTGCCTTGCCTATGTACTCTTTCCTCTATAAAAGGTTTGGCTAATTAGGGTTCAAAACTCTTAATACAAAAAAATTATACACAAATGTAAATGTACCAAACTGTGGATTATTCTCTTTGTTTTTATAACATGTAACTTCCTCTGGTACCCAAAAGATTATTTAATTTATTTTTATTTTCTCATTATAGATTCTTCTAGCTTGAATTTATCTACCATACATTCAGTTAATAAAATAAAATTCCTTTTCAATGATTTTTATTTACTACATGTATTTTCTATTTAACACGGATCCGTTTTCTCCGTCTTATTAAATTTTATTTCATATATATATATATATATATATATATATATATATATATATATATATATATATATATATATATATATATATATATATATATATATATATATAT
>OZ023263.1:114983534-115163534 GCA_964006375.1 Tillus elongatus
TAAATTTGGACTAAGTCAAGTATAATTCTTATCTTATTTTGCAAGCCTAAGCAGTAAGCTTATTTGTAAAACACGATGTATAAATAATTTAAAATATACAAATAATATTAATACTATCTATTTGTATAATAATGATACACAGGTGGCTCACTAGTGCGTAAACGTCCTATAACTGCTCTTTAAAACTGATTTGGAGGAATATTTTTATATACAATTATCAAATTGAGGAAATTCAAATAGCATTTTTTCTTTTAGTTCAAATAGAACCACCTGTATTTCATCCGATAACTGAATTCGCAACTTCATTCCCCATAAATTTCATTAGTACTGTTCTATGTCTAAAATCAATAGTTTCACAATTATTCTTATTTTTTCGGTTCACACAGGTGAATTTTGATAATTAATTTCTAAGTATGGTAAGTAAGCATGGTTATAAGAATAATTGTGAAACTATTGATTTTAGGCATAGAACAGTACTAATGAAATTTATGGGGCATGAAGATGCGAATTCAGTTATCGGATAAAATACAGGTGGTTCCATTTGAACTAAAAGAAAAAATGCCAGTTGAATTTGCTCAATTTAATAATTGTGTAATGAACACCTTGTATGATTTGTGTAGCATTTGGCCAATGTATCCTCCAACTGTCAGCTACGTAATGGCCAAATTTTTCATCTTCATTCATCATGGTACTCATCCAACCAATAAATTTGTTTGACTTTGCTTTAGCCAAAATTTTCACATCTTCTTGAAGAACTCGGCAACGTCGCATCAAAAATAAGAAGGGGAATGTCATCGGAAACGCTAATTGATGATGAATTAAAAAGTGTAAAAATATATAGGCTGCTCCACTTAAGAAAAATGATACGACAGGTGCTCTGCTGTGGCGAATCACTCTGTATATTTGGAAATATTTTTGAAATGTGCTCATTTGGGTATCACATCAATTCATATAAAAATATTCGTCAAAATCAGTTTTAAACAGCATTATTAGACAAATAGATAGTATTAATACTATTTGTATATTTTAAATTATTTATACAGTGTCTTTTACAAATAAACTTACTGGTTAGGCTTGCAAAATAAGATAAGAATTATACTTGACTTGTTCCAAATTTAACTGTTAAATAGATCTGTTAACTGTCACTTGCTCAATTTTGTTCATAAATGGACTGTACTTACGTCAGAGCTAAGTGTTTTGTTTGAATTAAAAACTACACGATATGTGATTTATCTAATTAAAATCATTTAAATGATTTTTAACACATTTATCATACTCTCCCTACTTTCATATAAACATTTATCAGGTTGGTCTTCTTTATCTGTAATGCTTTCAGCTATTACTATTCTGTCTATATGTATGTGTGATAGTGTGATGTATAAAACAGTGTCAAACTTACAAGAAAATCTCGGTTTCTCAAATGCCATTTCTCGTTATTTTTTGACAAGTTATCTTTTCACGTAGGTATGATGATTTCTGCTTAAAATATATACTATTATACGACAAACACACTGTATATTTATACGCGCGATAACAACAAAAACAAAAAGAATTCACCAATTTTTAGGAAATTTGGAACGTGTCCCTTATTAATAGCTTGAATAATTTCGCTGGTCAGCCAATTCTGTCTAGAGAATTCCCGCGAGAATTACACATTTCTTCAGATCAAATATATATATATATATATATATATATATATATATATATATATATATATATATATATATATATATATATATATATATATATATATATATATATATATATATACCCAAAAATAAACAACTAAAAAAAATGGACCGTTTTTAACCAAACTTCGCATCTGTATTATTTTCGTGAATGACTTGGATAACTTCGTTAGCCAGGAAAATTAGATCAGTTTTCCAGAAAAATTTTTCTCTTTTTTTTTGCTTTATTTCTTGTAACAACTTACTACTTCTATAAAACGTATAATAGATGCAAAAATTCAGATCTCTAAATAAAAGGAAAAAATTATATAACCTTAAAAAACAATACACTATAGGTTAGAGAAGGGAAAAAACTAACTTAATTTTCTTATAAGAATAACACATATTCTGAAACGAATGCGGGTTATAGAGAACAAATACTGCAATTAATTTGTTACATAATTTCTGTTTCAATTTTTCAATGCATCTTTTCTGTCTTGTTCTATGTTGGCGATAGTTTAAATTATAGAGATTGTTATTTAGAAGTGTTATATTTTTTATTTAACAAAATTAATTTGAAAAAATCGCTCTCTTTAGTCAAGTATCGATAAACGGTCAAACTATATATACCCAGTAGTAAAAGTTTGCACGCATCAAGTACGTTGTGGCAGCACATAAACAGTTTGCTTTCAAATTTTAATAACTTATTTTCTATTAATATAGAAACTTTAATTTTGGTATGTAACAAATATTTATAAATGTACCAAATTGCATCAAACCTACTTCATATATTTTGGAGATTATTTGTTTTCCACAAACTTCAATTTTTGTATTTTTTCTATAATTTGAAAGTCGCTACCGTAACGCACTCGCTGCGCCTAGACTTTTTTTATATATGTTTAGGTTATTAAGGAAACATTAATTCTAAAACATTTGTAAGAAAATCTCGTCAATAAGTTTCTTCCTTCTGGTTACTTTTCTTATTTTGCTTTATAAGTACAGTTTTAGAAGCAGCGGAATAACTTAAGAGCAACAACTGCAAATATTCTACAATATATCTGGCAACAATTAGATCACTTTGTAGCTAATAATTTGAAATTCAATTCGGAAACTTGAGTTTATAAATTTGTGTAATTCGATTCGTACATAATAGGTCAATAAAAGCGGCAATTATAATAAATAATCATATTACAAGCCAGAAGTTGTCAAAATGACCAGCCACACATCACTACCGTATTAAAATGACATTTGGAACTAAAATAGCGGCGGAAATCAAACAGCGGTCAACACTTTGCGATACTATTTCATAATTAACACACAATGATTGCATTATATCGATTGATCGAACGATTGTGGGCTCGATGATCGCATTACAGAGAGAGAATACCGGGTGCTAACCACGCCATAATCTCTCTCAGTAAAACAGTGATGATTGATGCTCTAATACTAATACGAACGCAACCTCCACATGCTCTCTTCGTCCTGTCGGATTATACTTAAAAATGATCACTGCGTACAGCCTCAGCCTCTCGCTAATGCCTGCAGCACATCTCTAGTATTATGGCCGATCAGGTTTAAAATCACACTAAAGTTCTAATTGAATTATCAGAAATTAGTATACCGTCCGTTCCGAAAAAAGGCCTGCTCCCATACCCCTGGACATTTTTGTGGCATCGAATTTAAATTTACAGGGCTAAAATAAAATTGTCTGCTCTATCCAATGAAGATAAAGGCTCTTATTCAACAAATTAAAGTAATATTTCCTTTAAATATAATGTTCGAAATGTAATCCAGCGACTTCTTGACAATAAGGAAATCTGTTGTCACATACCTCTTGTACATTGCGAATGGCGTCAGAGCTAATTCGACTCTTTTCATACCTAATTCGAATTTTTAAATCTTACTGGTTATTTGGTTTGCTAACGTTGAATTTTGATTTCAAATACTCCCATAAAAAAGTGTAGCGGCGTAAGAAGATTTTGTGACCTGGGGGGGGGGGGGGTCTATTGGTCCTCGCCTGCCGATTCACTTGCCAGGAGAGTAGTCATTAGAAAACTCGCGAACAGAAGGTGCAACGTGCGGATGTGCACCGTCTTGCTGAAACCAAATATTACCAGTTTGTAAATTAGGATCATATTCATTTAGAAAACTTGCAGCAAGAGCACGAAGCACATTCCTCACAATATTATGATATCGCTGGCCAGTGAGGGTTTCGTCGAAGAAGAAAGGACCTATGATTTTATCGTGGACTATTCCTGTCCATATGCTAATTTTACGAGCATGTTGGGTATGCGCTTTAATCATTCAGTGAGGATTATTTCTACTCCAATACCTGTACCTTTGTTTTTTTTCATTATTCCATTTATCCCAAACGATGCTTCGTCCGAAAAAAGAATTTGACGAATAAATTTGCATTACGGTTACATAAATCTTGTATTATTTCACAAAAATGCATTCGTCGGTCAGGGTCATCTTCATTACGTTTATGCAGCAGCTGTATTTTGTGAGGATGGTATTTTTTCCAATTTTAATGCACGTAATACTGATCGCTGAGAAATTTCATAATCTCCTGCAATTGATCGAGATGCAACATGAGGATTCTCACCAACATATAATAAAATATCAAGTTTTACGTTTTCATTAATTTTCTTAGGGCGCCCTGCACGTTGCATGTGTTTAACACGTACAGTTTCTCTGAATTTCTACTCACAGTGGATTGACCGATAAGTCTATCTGGATATTTCGCATTAAACAAATTCAACACTTTTATTGTGTTCTGGTTTTATCACCACATCCAACAAAAAATAAAATTTCTATACGCTGGGTTTCACTTAAATGTGCCATACTTAAATAACTAGCCAAAGAGATTTATGTTATTACAATCAGGAACATTTTATTTACAGGAAATAATCTTATTTTATTCGTTATCTTTTGATTGTGGTTTTCAATGGAGTTAATTTTTTCCACTCTTCAAATCATTTTCACTCGAGAATTTATTCATGTGAGGTATCAAAATTTTGCTGGTTTCGTGTAGACAACTCAATGATCTATTAAAATAAGGAACTAAAGATGGAGGTTGTCATTTAACAAAAAAATGTCGATGACTTCATATTTGAAAAGCATGGGGAAACGTAAGTTGTATTCCATAATATGTATATTTGAAAACTAGAGTTCACGTGTCCGAGCATTTCGTTAGACCACAAATCGCTCGAATTTCAATGAGTTTATTCCATAATTTTGCCGCTCACTGTATATAATGTGTAAGAGTGTCATATAATTTTATTTATTAATAAATAGCATAAAGGGCCTGACAAATATTTTAAAAAGGCTCAATTGTAGCCGAATGCGAGGTCATATCGAATTCAAGATTTCGCAAACATCTTTTAACTTATTAATACTATATACTCCACTTGTAACATATTACACGTTTTGCAACCTTTCCCAAACTATAAGGTTCATAAATACATCTTACAATATTTGTTCAGTAATTAACAGTTGCCAGCATAATGACATCATAGCCATTGACATGGTGAGAATTATTCTTCAGACGTGACAGTTAGTTGCTCAGATGTATCTTCAAGTTCAATTAGTTATACACTTTGGTAAATTTAGTTATGTGACGTCATCACCGTCTAGGTGACGTAGTCAATATTACACGATACTATAAGGTTGGTATCTATTTGCCTGGAAAGTTTCCAGCAAGAAAAATTTAATTTAGAGTTTTTGGTAACAACTATGATGTTGGGTTCGGATAGTCATTAGGTGTTTATTGTTGAATGGGTTATCCGGCAAAGAAATTTTTGCTCATGTAGTAGAAATCTTAGGTGACTAGTGTTCTTCGACCTTCGTATCCTACTCTTAAAAACTAAGATTCTGATGTACATCGCATGTATCGTATGAGAGTCGCAGTCATGGCCCCTACCAAGCAGACCGCTCAAAAATCCATCGGTGGCAAAGTCACCACATAAACAGCTTGCCAGAAGAACAGGTCGTTAAGGTGCACCGGTCACCGTCACGGCACGGTCGCACTGCGTGGGATCTGTCGCTGCCAGAAGAGCACCGAATAGTTGATCCGCAAACTGCCCTTCTGGAGCTCAGCGGTAATGTCCCTGCAAGGAGCCAGCGGACCTTACTTGGTCGGTTTGTTGGAAGACACCAGCATCTGCGCCATTCACGCCAAACTTGTAACCATCATTCCGAGAGATATACAATCAGTCAGACATGTGAAAAGACCTAAGTCTGTCGTCACGGTCATCACTAAACGACCGCTCTTTTCTACACTAGATCATTTCAAAAGTAGACGACCAAATGTCAATGGTAAGCACTACTCTGGAATACCAGTTTTTGTATGTGACTACTCTATAAAACATTGATTTTGTCAATGAAATGATCTAGAAGATTGACTAACCAATTGGGTTGAAGCGTTGAAACGGATAGCATAAGTAATGTCGCAGAAACTATGCCTCTGTTTTCAAGAATATTCCCTAACCTGTCTCCATGTCACTATGGACGCAACATGGGCCCATTATTATGATCCAGTGACTGAAGTGCCATCGAAAGAGTGAGAGCATTCCGGTTCTGCACGTCCAAGAAAGTTTCGTATTCTAGAGTCGACTGGCAAGGCTTTTGCTTCAGTTTCCTGGAGCAAAGATCGGAAAATTATGTTCCTTTTTCTGTTTCACCTGTCATGGGAGCTTACTATAGCGAGTTGCTAACTAAATCAAGCGAGAAAAATGTGGAGAAGCGCCGCGAAAATTCGCCAAAGTTGTACTTTCTGCAAGTCGTTGAATTGTGCTGCAAATAATTGGTTAAATTGGTTCACCACCCGCCTTAGTCTCCAGATTTAGCACCGTTTAGCAACAAAAAAAAAAACACTTGATAGGCAACAGATTTTTAAAAAAACAACAAAGTCATATTTGGCGTTGAGAAGTGGTATGAAGACCAAGATATAGCATTTTTTAAGGGTTTAGAATTTCTTGGACGTTCTTGAACGTTCTACTATATGTGTAAGTTTTAGAGGAGATTATGTTCGATAAATAAAATTTGGTTTTAAAAAATTATTACGTTTTCTATTGCGGGCTATGTAATTTTCAATACCTCCGCGTATCACATATTTTCATAGTCTATTGGCTCATAATACTCAGGTATCATAATCATGATTGCCTATTATAGATATGATATGAATTACTTTGATTATTGGCTGTATTTTTAAAGCTTTACGGTTTCTTTGGAGATCTGAAAAGGTGGTGAGCGCGCTCCCATTGAAGTTTGTCAGTAGTTACGGGGTCGTAACTTTTTTTATTATTTATTCATTACTTATTCGCCTAGTGCACGAAGTTCCCAGGAGTCCCAATCTTTTTTCTGTATTTGTTTCTGAAGTAAGTCACACGAAAATATTTTTTCTGGTGTGAGCCCTTTAATGATCCATTTCCCAGATACTTTTCCACATCTAAATTGTGGTAGAGGACATTTAAGTATTTAAACATTTTTTAATAGTTTAGAATTCCATTTTGAACGTTCTGCTAAGTCTGTAAGTCTTAGAGGAGATTATAGTGAATAAACAAAATTTGGTTTCAAAAATTTATTACGTTTTCTGTTGTAGGCTATGTATTTTTCAATACCTCCTCGTATGACATATTTTCATAGTCTGTTGTTTATTATTGAATACTTTATTAAAAAAACACTCAGGTATCATAATCATTATTGCGTGTGTCATGTGAACTACTTTGACCATTGGCCGAATTTTTAAAGCTTTGTGGTTACTGTGGAAATCTGAAAATGCGATGAGCTCGTTCCCATTGAAGTTTGTGAGTAGTTATGGGCTCGTAACTTTTTTTATTATTTATTCATTATCTATTCGCCTAGTCCCAGTTAGTTCCCAATATTTTTCCTGTATCTTTTTCTAAGGTAATTTTTTCTGGTGTGATTCCTCTAATAATCCTTTTGCCAGATACTTCTCCACGTCTAAATTGTGGTACAAGATATTTAAGTCTTATTTTAGTAATACATCAACTTCTATACCAAAATAGCGCTGCAAATTGAATCATATATTTCACATAGTTGTGATATTTACTCTCCTCAAAAAGACATTCTAATGAAATGAATTTAGGGTCCATGATTGAACACAAAGAAAAAATTCGTATTCCTGTACCCATAAACTCCTGAAACGATATATTCCTCGATTTTTAATGTTTTGAGACTTTTTACGCCGTTTTAGCAAAAAAAGTTTCGAAAAATTCGAACCGTTTGTTTGCCGGGTGCTAACTGTATACCAAATTTAAAGACGACTTCTCAATTCGTTCAAAAGTTATCGTGGCTACTAACAGACAACATACAGACTGACAGGCTGACAGGCTAAACAATCGTTTCCAATCATGTTTTCTACGTTTTGACACTTTTTACGACGTTTAAGAGAGAAAAAAATGTTTGAAATTTCTGTCACCGATACCGTACGTCCACAGGTATTGACGATGAGGAAGCAATAGCTCTTTAGCTTTGCTGATACTTTTTTGTTTCCATTCTTGTTTGAATTATTGGTAGAAGTGGAATTTTTAAAAAGTTTATGTTTTGAGGTTGTTCTGTCAGTAAAATTATATAGCAGTTTTTACTTGAAAAATAATTGTTTTTTCCAACATTAGAATTTATTTTAAAATCAAAAAGCAATTCTTTGTATAACTGCTGACTTCCTTAACGAATTATAAATTGATAGTATAAAATAATGAATAGGTAATGGAGTTTTCCGAAATCTGTGTATCATTTTTCAAGGGAGAACGATTTTTTTAAACACGACAAAATAATAACAACAGCTAGAGAGAATACGACTTTCACGTTTTGAAAAATATTCTTCAAACGGGCACGAATAAGGGCATCAAAGACCCATTTTCACGATCAATTAAATATATATATATATATATATATATATATATATATATATATATATATATATATATATATATATATATATATATATATATATATATATATATATATATATATATAAAGTGCAAAGGGCAAAAAGTGTCCAGTGCAAAGTGCCATTTGTTTTACTTATCCTTCTGAATAAGCTCAGGACAAAATTCAAACATATTTTCATAATTTCGCTTTTTTGCGGATATCTCCGGAAGTATTCTGGATTTTCCAAATTTGGAAAGGGCATGTTATTGGGCATCAAGTTGCACAACTTTTCCCTAATTTAACCGATTCTGTATGTCTTCAAATAGCAAAGATCTCCATGCTTGAGCTCCACAAATGGACATCCTGTATATATAGTATAGTATAGTATATTTATTAGTACAGAATTTTACAATGTGTTTCACCAATAGGCCTAACCAGAAAATTCTGCCAAAATACTCATCAATTACAACACAAAAATGTTATATATATATATATATATATATATATATATATATATATATATATATATATATATATATACACACACAGAGTGGTCCAAAAGTATTAATACATAGAGCAGCATCAATTCCTTGATATCAAAATATTACAATTTAACTTAAATTTATTTCAGGCGAAAAGTGAAAATTAGTCCTTCACTTCTAAAAATTGGCTGTTACCTGCTACACTTTTCCCACAATTCTTCGCGGGTGTTTATTGTGTCACTGTAGGCAACTAATTTAAGGTAACCCCAACGAAAAAAGTCTATTGGGTTAAAATCCTGGCTACAAGCTGGCCAGTAGATTGGGCCATTAGAGGGGCCACTAAACCCATCTTACAGAAAATTTAGGTACAAATTCCAATTCAGATTTGTCGGTAATTCATATGGACCTAAGATATGATGCCCGACTACTCTTACCAAACATTAATCTTGCATTTGTGTTGGAAATGCTACATTTTTATTTTCCCACATATGTTTGTTTCTAAAGTTGAATACACACTGGCGAGTAAAGGTAGCTTCATCTGTAAACAGTATATTATTCACACACGGTGGATCTGCATTCTGTTTCTGAAGGGCTGGAAAAATTGTAATCTAGCTGGAAGATTAGCTAGCGATAAATTTTCTATTGTGTGAGGTGATATAGGACCTTCGTCTCAGAACCAATGATGTTCTTACATTAGCAGCTACACGTCTTTAATTTCTGGTTTATCTGCTACACGAACTAAAATGTATTCTTATTATTCGATAGCGGCCAAAATATCTCGTTTTGGACGAAACGCACCAGTTTCCCCTATTTTGACATACAAAGTTGTATATAACGTCTTCTGTTAGTGCTTTTCAGCATACAAGTCTGCACGCCTAATGTCTAGTAAAATTTACTTGTCTATAAAAGCAAATTATGTCTCACATTTCTACGTTAAAAAAAACAACGATGTTGCGGCATACTTTAGGTAATATTGTAAAAACCTTACCAGAATTAAAACTAATGACACAAAGCCGCGATTTTTCAAGAACAAAGTCATATATTTCTTTATGACACTAAGCGGTAAATAATATGTGAACTGAAACCTACAACAAAGAATATGTCCAAGCAGCTTTCAAATTTGTGAATATTGCGAAAACCGTTCATTTTATCGTCAGTCGACAAGTGTACCGTTTGCAGGTTAAGTTTTAAAAGTAAATATCTAAAAAAACTAATCGGTAGATTTTAAAATTGCAGTTTTGGATAGGGAATCAGAAGAGCTTACAAAAAACGTGCCGCCCGACCTAGACTCTCTATTCAAATTAAGGGGGTGGAGGTAACTTTCGCTGGGAGCTGGCTGCTACAGATTCTGTTAGGGTTAAAGAAAGTGTCCCCTCGCGGGCGAAATCGACGTGTTTTAGAGTTTTTCTAAATTCTCAGCAGTTCTCAAGAAAACCCTTTGTTAATGGACACTATATATATATATATATATATATATATATATATATATATATATATATATATATATATATATATATATATATAATTTGTATGTAACACGAAACATAAACATTGTATTGAGTTCATTTTCTTGACATACATATTGTATTTAACTTTATGATAATACATTTAAAAGACACTAAGTATATCACTTGCTTTAAAACGGAAATATTTCTATTATTCCTCCAATAACCCAATTATCGGTGATTTGTGAGGCGTGCTATAAACTAAATCTGTTACCTGTATGTGACAGATAACAAATGTATTAAATGCTATAAAAGAGCAAAATGGGCCACAGTGGCTTGAAAATTAATATCCATGATTATGATCCAATTGTTTTATGGTGTCCCTAGTAATAGAATTGATATGTTTTTAATCACGTTTTTGTCCATAGTAATAGAAGTTCATGCTCGATGTTTCTACCGCTAGTCGTTTACACAAACGTTGGATTCAGAATTCGAAATCGGCCGCACTGTCAATTAAAAGTTAATTTCCATTATAATATAATTCGAGCTGTTACCGTTGGGCCTGTCGCCAGGAACTAAGCACTAGATACTGGGCACGACGCTTGTTGATAACGTGCGCCACTGAGCCAACTTTCAATGTAATTTAACATTTGGATGGCACTGCCGGAATGTAATATTACATTTACGCAAGTTATAATTAATGTGCCGGCATATAACTCTGTTCTCCTTCTTCGTCGTTGCAACCGTTGCCGCTGCTAGAAGCTAGCTTCTCCGCCACCGCTGCCGCCTCCCAAGTGCCGGCCTGAGAAACCGCTGTAACACCGCACTATCTCTCTCACTCCCTTCCTCACTTACACCCCCTATTAAATTCTCTCTTACGTAGTCTCTTCCGGACTTTCTGCTAATGTTCTGCTTAGATGCAGGTTAACTTGCCAAGTCGATACCTCAATTTATGACGTAACATTATGCTAATGCCTGGGTCTTATTCGGGAATAGGAAATTATGCAAGTTTGATTAATTCCCGTCTGAGGGATTGAGATTTATCTTTTCTAAGTGGAATTGTTATTAACACTATAATTGAAATAGCAAGAAACTAATAATATATCGATTAGTTGAATGGAACTTTATTTGTTTGAAGCTGTGAGATTTTCGTATATTTTTATAGGTTTGGTTTTTACATAGTTTGAAATAATATGTTCTAAATTAGATGGTCTTCGTTTACATTACTCTTTGTTTAATACTTGTGTTCTTCATGCATACCTATTATTGTTGAAAGTAAAAAACATGTTTGCTACGTTTGTTATAAAATGTAAGCAATTCCGCAGAAGCTTTTTACCTGTTACCTGCAAGAGAAGAAAATATATCATAACCATGTAATTAATTTGAACCAATGATTTGTGTACATTAGTAGTGTAGCTTATATTTTCTCTAGTTGTCTACCAATTTCTCAGAAATAAGTTAGGCCTATTTTCATATAGCCAACATTTTATGAAGCGAATATTATGAGGTTACTACAAAACTTCTTTCATATAGCAAATATTTGATGAAGAGAATAATTGAGGTTACTACAGAATTACTTTCATATAGCAAATATATAATGAAGAGAATAAATCTGAGGTTACTACAGAAACTGTCGAACATCCTGTTATAACATTTTGTTATAAAAATAACCTCTGTTCAAATTTAATATCCCAAATTTCAATAGATATATCATTATTATTCATGGAATTAAGTAGTAGGGTTTATAACATCAAACCTTTTTAGAGCGTACGATTTAAACCATACTATAAAATATAATTGTTTTACTAGAATTCAACTATATTTGATTAGATTTAGACGAACAAAAAAAAAAACGTGGCAGTTCCTTATGTTGCAAAAGTCCTTAAAGTGAGAGAAATCGGGAGTCGCTTTGCTTGTTTTCAAAAATGTTTCTTCTTTATTAATGGATCTGGAGGTCAAAATCACAAACCGATGAATTTTTTCGTGTGCTTTTGTGTGAAGTTAAAATCTCCCGCGTTTCTTGGAGGAAAAATATATCTGCGCTTAGTGATTAACAGTGGTATACACTAACCCTTCCTGATTGTTATTTGGGCCAATGGTAAAAGTAACCAGAAATTTTACCAGAAGCAGGGTATATTTATTTCAGCCAGCTGGAAGATCTAACAACGCTGGTATTTTTGTAAGACTAGATGCATTCTCGCAACAATTAGAACCGTAGACCGGTTTCGCTCTCATTAGAGCTCTTCAGTACGGCATACTAATTGCAGCAAAAATGACCAAAAATAACACGGCTATCGTATAGCCAGTCTCAAAACACTAAGTGAGTGGCGAACGTGTCGCCACCTAGTTCGGAACCAAGTACTATGTTGTCACGCCCGCTCCAAATAACACAGAGTATTAAAAATAATTGTTGCGAGAATGCATCTAGTCTTACATACTTTGTCCCTATATTGGGGTAGAAATGGGCCAGGGCTAACAATTTTTTAAATTGTTAGTTAGTTGTATACCGTCTCTATTTTTAATACTCTGTGTTATTTGGAGCGGGCGTGACAACATAGTACTTGATTCCGAACTAGGTGGCGACACGTTAGCCACTCACTTAGTGTTTTGAGACTGGCTATACGATAGCCGTGTTATTTTTGGTGCATTTTTGCTGCAATTAGTATGCCGTACTGAAGAGCTCTAATGAGAGCGAAACAGGTCTACGGTTCTAATTGTTGCGAGAATGCATCTAGTCTTACATACTTTGTCCCTATATTGGGGTAGAAATGGGCCAGGGCTAAAAAATTTTTAAATTGTTAGTTAGTTGTATACCGTGTCTATTTTTAATACTCTGTGTTATTTGGAGCGGGCGTGACAACATAGTACTTGGTTTCGAACTAGGTGGCGACACGTTCGCCACTCACTTAGTGTTTTGAGACTGGCTATACGATAGCCGTGTTATTTTTGGTGCATTTTTGCTGCAATTAGTATGCCGTACTGAAGAGCTCTAATGAGAGCGAAACCGGTCTACGGTTCTAATTGTTGCGAGAATGCATCTAGTCTTACATACTTTGTCCCTATATTGGGGTAGAAATGGCCCATGGGCTAACAATTTTTTAAATTGTTAGTTAGTTGTATACCGTCTCTATTTTTAATACTCTGTGTTATTTGGAGCGGGCGTGACAACATAGTACTTGGTTCCGAACTAGGTGGCGACACGTTCGCCACTCACTTAACGCTGGTATTTTAGTATACATTTTTCACAGCCATCGATGTATCACTAATCCATGTTTTGAGCACCTATGAATAAAAGACTTTAGGGGCATATTCTGGTTTTCCCAATCAATTAAACTCACATTGTACATTTTTTATGAATTTTTGTTTAGTACACAGGGGGTGATAAAATTTAAATTTCGAACTTCTTGAATGTTACTGGATTGTTTTTTAAGTTAGAATATCAAATTTCAAATTGCCAGTTACTTTTTGCTAAGACCTAAGTCTAAATTTTCGATTACCTCATAACATTTAGATTTAACTACCATGGAATATTGTTCTCAACCAACTTTTTAAAAAAAGGATGAGGTTTTCAATAAATTACGTCTCTTTCTCTATTCTGCGTATGTTCTCCAATTGTTCGGCAATCCCTAAAACGTCTGAATAGTTTTGACTTCGTTACGTTTACTAAAGTCCATATGTGGCATCAGAGTATATTTTTGTGAGCAATTTTTATTATTTTGTATTAATTAGGAGAATATAATTTAGCAGTCAGAATTTAAAATTTCACTGATATAAATAATTATATTTTCTTATGATATATGTTAATAAAAATTGGAAGATTTAGGACCTCAAACAGATTATTAGAATTTACTTTGCTCTAAGAAACAGAATGACAGTGTCATTGTGTTTTCACAGTGAGTTCTGCTTTTTCATAGGAATAATAATTGTTTCATATTGCTTTGTGATAATGTAACTTAGAAAAGAATCAAGAAGTTATTAGAATCCGCACGTTTTAGTTAACTAGTACCTCCAATAAGGACTTGCTTCTTACATAAGAATAAAACCAGAAATTAAAATAATTGCTTGAAAATTGTCTGGAACCACATTCAAAGAAGTTCTGAAAAAGAGGTGGTTTAATGAATTTTAAATATTAGGATTATTGAGATTTTTGGGAAGTGCCAAATATTAAAACACTTATCGACACAAGTTGTCTTAAGCAGTAAATAGAACAATTTACTTCGTCCAAGAATTATAAAATACCACTAACTACTTTCATATTAAATATGTTCTTGTTTGCATTGTAGCTGTCAAAGTCAACATAGAATAATTTTGTTGTTGAAGAAAAAACCTAAAATGTTTAATAACAATCTTTTGAAGACTGAAAAATCCAACAAATTAAAAACTAAGTAAGGTTTAGAGTATTCAATGTGCATAATTCCGTAATGGAATAATAATCAAACCTAAAAATTTGAAGTCCTTCTGTCACATGTTAAAACGTTAGTATTTGGGTTAAAAAACATGAGTCTGGTAGGAGTTTTGGCAAAAGAATTGGTGCCGACCAAATAAAATTACTCGTATAGGTGGGTCAAATCGATTAAAATATATTCCTTTCTTATCACTTTCTCCAAAGTGATCCTACTGGTTTTAAAGTAATTATATTATTTTCTTTGTAATAATGTTTGGCCTTTTAGTGAATTTTCGCCTAGAAACCATATCCGAGGTCAGTTTCAGTTTATATATATATATATATATATATATATATATATATATATATATATATGTATATGTATATATATATATATATATATATATATATATATATATATAACATCATTTTTAACACGGCATTTCTGTATACTATACAAGGAGAAAGGTTAAGGGCAAGGCCGCAAGTAGACAACCGCATACACGTGTTTCAAGCTTATTAGCTATCATCAGTGCGGTATAGCTAGGTGATGATGGAAACACTTTGGAAGAAGAAGCAAAAATACACGGAGTCGCAACAGATGATTTCTTTGCCTCGGTGGCGATTTTGGTTGTTGCCCTTCCGAATGACGCTGCAAATGTGCACTGGTTGGCTGTTGTGACTCCGTGTATTTTTGCTTCTTCTTCCAGAGTGTTCCCATCATTCCGTACTGATGATAGCTAATAAGCTTGAAACACGTGTATCCGGTTGTCTCCTTGCGGCCACCCTTAACCCTTCTCCTTGTATATGTATATATATATATATATATATATATATATATATATATATATATATATATATATATATATATATATATATATCACACTGATACCTCAAAAAATAATGACATGATTTTGATCGAATTTGGCGTGTGCCTTCCTTTTGTAAGTGGCTTGGACAAGTTAGTTATCCAGGAAAATCGGACCGGGTTTTCCGGAAATTTTTTGAGTTTTCTTTCAAAAAAAAATTTAGCTCAAAAAATTAAAAGGCTATGGTAGCTAAAGTTGGTAGGTAGGTTTACGATATAGAAAGTGAACTATACGCCAAAATTTATATTTCTGTGTCACAAGAAAAAAAGTTATAAAAAATATTTGGCACCAGATCATTTCTATGAAAATTCACCACCATGACGCACTTGCTGCATCGAGACTTTTTTATATCATTTTAATACATTTAGTACTCTAGACTAATTGGCAGTGACCTGTCTTCTAATTGCGTTTCTTTTATTGGATTTATTAGTTGGACTTAAGCTTTTGAATAAAAACAATACTTAGATCCACACTTATATTTTTTACTGTAAGTACATACACAGCACAAAAAGATACAAAAATATTTGGAACACTTAGTTGTTGTGAGTACGGCTTTCATTATTTAGATGGAAAATTATGTACACTCATCCTTCTAAGATAATAGCCAGAATGTTGGGTTTAAAAACTTTTAGACGTTGTTAAAATAAAAAAAACTTTTTCATTTGGTCAGTTTTCCATTGCATAGAAAACTAACATTGTACGAAAATGTATTATAAGAGCTTGAGTTTGTTTGCTAAAAAAGTTGAAATAATATGAAATGCTTTTCAGTTTTCGCATAAAAACGTCCAATGCTGGTAACTGACTGATTTTGATTCGCACACCGCCTACGGATTCGCGGTTGGCCGGTTGTTGCAAGTTTTTTGATTGTGGTTTTTTCACATGTGAAATCCTGATGTGATATTTAAAGGGAATTAATCGTATTTAAACCTTAAATTAGATAGATTGCAACACCAACCGATTCGAAATCGGAATCGGTATGTTATCGAACAAATCCCAGAGCGCGAACGGTTATTGCAGATTAACATCCTGTGCATTGTATTAATGCTGGAAATTATAAACCGTACACATGATAGATAGAGAAAATTTGATTTTAAAACTGTCCTATCTATATTGGATGTTGCTTAATATACGATGCAATCTAGCGTTGTTATTACACAGAACAGCGAGTCGGCAAGAGGTGGGGTGGGCAGGGGATCTACCTGTGCACATATACATATGCATGGAAACATTGATTGCCAATTTACAGCTCTAATATATTAGTCCCTGATTGAGTTTTGCTGTAAAATAGGAATAATGCTGACGTGCAGGCACCGAACATTATTACAGAGCTTAAACTTTGATTAATTCAGCGGACGAATTGCGACTCCGCCATATACTACGGCGACAAACGACACGACACCTCAACGCTTCGAACACTCATCTTCATTTGCAAACGCCAGAGGACGCCACCATCGCTGGTTAGTCCATTTCAATGTATTGAAGAACTATTACCACGTACTAATGTTCACCTTTTATTACCACTCAGTTCATGCAGATTCAGTGTCTCTAGTTATGTGAACTTCACTATTTTGTAGCATTCTGAATAGATTTTATTTGCAACTAATTAGTTTTATAAGGTACTGGTTTTGAAATTACTTGAGTTGTAAAGGCCCTAGGTTACTATTAATTTTTGTAGCTCAATCTTCTTCTTGTGCTTGTCGGTTACGGATGTTGCCGATCATCATTGCTATTTAAACATTCTTTACGAACCTTCTCGCACCCGTAATCCCTTCAGAAGCGAATTGTTTCTATGCAAATTCGTTAAAAAAAGTGTTTGATACGAATATTTAATAAATGAGTACCAAGAATGTGCTAAACAAAATTGTTTACAAGATACCGCTATTTTTTTTATTTGGTAAAAAAATAGGTAGTACTTTTACAAAAATTTCTTGAATGAATTTTGCCTAAAATTTTATAAAATATTTTTCAAAATAAACGAAAATTCTTCAAAACATTTTTCGAATTTCGTTCTTTCACACAATAATTGTGTTTCTTTCAAGAAAATTACAAACAATTTTTATCTTTCAAGAAAATTCGCTACAAATATTGTAAGAAAATTTGCTATTACAAAAACATTTTATACATGAAAATTAGCTAATGAAATAAATAAAAATTTATACAATCTGCAAAAAATAGTTTTTGTGTGTAATATTTCATAGATTTTGTTAGATTTTATTTAACACAATATTTTGGTCTTGTGTGGCACACAAATTTTTCCCTAAATGCCTTTTAACTTTTTCTCCTTTTAACTTAGGGATCAAAAGTTGCTATCTAGTTCACATTTTATAATACACAGCTGCGTACCAAATTTGGTTGCCATAGCTCTGTTATTTACGGAGATACAAAAATTTCCCAAAAGAAAATTTACTGGATGATCCGACAGACGTTGTCCTGTCCAAATTTCAATATGTCAAACAACATTTGTGCACGTAACGAAATACATCGGAAAAAATACTTTCAGCTTTTCCCGAATTTCCCGGGCAACTAATCCAACTTTTCGTTCGGGCTATTACGAAAAAAATTAACCAAATCGGCCCAACCCTTCTCATATATATATATATATATATATATATATATATATATATATATATATATATATATATATATATATATATATATATATATATATATATATATATATATATATATATATATATATTGAAACGGACCCAGAATATGGGGTAGAGGGTTAGTTATAGTTAAGCAACGTCTGGCACGGTCAGTTCTTAGATGCATAACGTGATTGTAAACTCGCCCAGGTCTGATGTTTGTGGAAAACTTTTTTTGTAGCAAATTTTCAACAAAATTTTTGCGGAAAAACGCCTTTGCGAATTTTCGGTGCCAAACCTTTTTATTAAATTTTTGCACAAAATCTTTTGTGTTCTCTTTTGGTCTTTTGTAGAAATAAAAAATAGATGTCCCTTACTAAATTTTCTATAAATCTAGAAACTTAAACTTTGGCATATACTAACTTTGCTGTTTTCGAAAATGCAAACATTTTTTGGAAAAAATGTAAGTAAGATTTTACCAGAAAAACTGGTTCGATCGGCTTGTTTAACAAACGTATCTACGCTAGTTACAAAGGAATGTACCTGCCAAATGTATAATCCTCTCTTTGTTAATCGCTTGGATGAGTCCGTCAGCCAGCCCAATCAAATTGGTTTTTCCAACTAAAATACTCTTTTCTCAAAACAAATTTGTATTTTCGAAACTAATTATTTTCTTATTTCTTCGCGATTGAAAATATTTTAATGAAAATTCGCTACTGTAATGCATTTGCTGCGTTCAGACTTTTTAAATTTCTTACATATTTTAATTATCCTCTTTTTAAGGCACCATCCAACAAACACTGAGTACATTTTGCAACTCTTCTTTATTTTCTCCGATCAGAGTACCTACTTAACACAATGGAACCGTTTCCATTAATTTTGACTAATACTGGATTTTTTCTTTTATTTATTTATTCGACCTTCCATGAATATTCCCAATAAATACGATGTTCGTAAACATTTCTACTACACTTTTTTTATTTTAACTTTAATTTCTTACCCGTTAGTGTGTACTTAGGTTGTTTGGTTTTTGCTTAGATGTAAAACAATACGCCTATCTCTCAAGCAGTCCATTCCGCAGTACTCCAGGTTTCTTCATTTTAAGAGACAGTAATTTTCAATTGATATTATTAATTGCTCTTTCCAGGTCTTCAGAGGCTGCAAAGGTTTCTCTATACTTGTCTAGGCTTCATTAGCCTGTTGTGCCTTTCTATCTGCTCGGCCATGTCTAAATCCAGGTTGTGTTCTCAATAAGTATGCTTCATTGTTACCACGATAAATATAATACAATTTGACCCACATAGATCTAGAGCCATCAGCAGTCGTCGTTGAAATAATTTTATTCCTACCCTTAACAAACTCACTGAGCAGTTCTCTCAATTAATACAATTTTTCTATTCGCATTTTTCAATGGTTTTGCTGTTTTTGTGTGCATTTGCCTAACCACTCTCAAGGCTTTCTCAGATTTTCCCGAAAGGACATATCTGGTGTTATCCTTTATCTCCTCCACATAAAATCTTCACATTTAATCTCCTTTTCGAGATTAGAACATTGTGACATTTCAGTATTTGGAAATGTCTTGTTTTTTTAATAAATTTCCATTTTTGTAGTTTATCACTTTACTTTTTGTTATCAGTTTATATCCAACTATTTAGTTGCCGCTAAACTTCATCGAATTCATATTTTTTCATGGAATTAGCCTTTTTTGCTGTTAATTTGAATCAACATAGAACTGCTTTGCTTTTTGCCTTTCTCCACCTAGTACGTTGTTCTATTAATTCAGTGTCTATTCACGCAGATAGCCCACTATTACTTTAGCTTGTTGTTTTTTTTTTACGTTTCTATAGCTGATAGTTGAATTACTAGATACCATATCCTATACGAACAGGAAAAGTTTAGAGCAATCGTTATTTCTGAAAGTACCAAATGGTTCCATTATACAAAAAATATGCAGAAACAAAAAACCAAGGTTGCTAATTTTAAATGTTTACTTAATCATTACAATCAGTTTTATTAACCACACCTGGGTTCACCAATTTTTCCGAGCAGATAGCAGATATTTTGTAATTTTTATTTACCTCATTTTCTACGTTTGACGATAAAAGAATGGTAAAGATAGGGAACGAACGTTAATGGATAATAAGCTTCATTCAATTATGAATTTGCTCCCTGTGTAAAAAATCCTTCCATATGAATTTCAATGTAAGTTTATTAGAGCGACACTTTGAAGAATTGTGTTCATTACGGCATATATTACCCTCGGCCTTTTGTACATACACGTGAAGGACGGGGGTTTTCTTGCTCACGAGTTTTGAGTACATTCTGGTAGAGAGCACTCCACTTTCTCCGCAGCGGTGACCCGAACGTTGATCCAAGCTGAGTCTGTTTACATCGCTCATGTATAATACATACGTCTATCTGCGTACATATAAATTTTCTATGAATGTAAACCCGGTGACTTTATTATTTAAAAGGGGTTCTACAACAAACAGGAATGGAGGACTTCAATTTACATCGTCGTGTTATGTTCTACACGTGATCTATTACTCAATTAAACAGACCGGAATTACAAACCAGATGTAGATAATTCGTTAGTAATTGTGTTACTACGTACATGTAGATAGCTGCCCACTTCTTTTCTGTAAATGTAAGTTGAAACGGATTTCAACTTTGCTTAAAGAATAATTACTTAAACTTAGCGGATACAGCAATAACACTCCATTTTTTTTGGGCTGATAAACTTTTAAACTTGTGTCAACTTAATAAAGTGGACTGAATACTGTCGTTTTGTTAGGTAACATCCCTAATCACGAAATTCAACTTGTAATTTATAAGAATATTATCTATATATATATATATATATATATATATATATATATATATATATATATATATATATATATATATATATATATATATTTCAGGCACGCTCTATTAGTAAACTAATGTGCAAACGTACTGTGCGAAAATATTTTAATACCAAACTGAAGACCACTATAATTTTATCTGTCAGCATATCATACAAAAAGGCAGCAAATGTGGCCGTTTCTTTTATTAAAAGAGAGACAAGCTATATACCTTAGCAGAATCAATCAGTACGTTTTAAGTCATTTTATTTGGAAATTTTCGTAACACACTAAGTGAAGATTGGAACCTGTGCTGAGCACGGATGACCTCACTGTATATATATATATATATATATATATATATATATATATATATATAATTTTCGTACCTATCAATGCTGAAGTTTCCACATTGAGTCTATGTTGTGTCTATAATCAGTTATTATTCGCTTTTATAGAATGGGAAGAACTCAAATTGGTAACTTCTAACACTGAGAGTTACTATAAATTAGTCTTGCGTCTCACTACCTTGACACGATTGTCGAAACGTTTCTAGAAATACTATTACTATTCTTTGAATTAAATACAAGAGCCGCGGCTGCTCCCGAAAATCATATCTTTAGATTTCATGCTCTAAAAGAAATGCTTATCAAAGCTTGCAATAAAAGACAAATGTTTGTTTGTGTCTGCGTGTATTTATAAAATAAAAACAAGTAATTTATTTGTATACTAGTCCCTGTCAGAACAATTTAAAGTAATTTAGGTATTGAAATACGCGGTGTTGTAAAAACAACAAATAATTTATATTTAGATATGTTCGTAGTACCCCACTAAGTATCGTACAGACAGATATATTCCAGAAATATTTTTAAAAATCACAGAACAATGTGCGAGTAACAAACTGCCATAGCCATATACTGCCCTAAAAACTAACTAAGCTTTCATAAATTTAAATTAGGACCCAAACTACTAACGAAATAATTAACATTCTCAATGTCGAGTGCAATGAAATAAAACTCTGGACGCACCTGGACGCGTTATGGTAGTGAATTTTCATAAAACTATTTTTTAATAGCAATAATGTGTGTTTTTTTAAAAAAGCACGCATCAAATTTGGTTACCAGTATAATCTATATAGTAAAAACAATGTGCCATGTTTCATCAAAATAACTTTATTGTTTAAAAATGTACAAAAATTTCCGAAAGTAAACTTAAAGTGTTCCCGAAAAAACTCGTTTTTTGGTTAACCTTATAGGTTAATAGCAATAATGTATGTTTTTCTAAGAAAGCAGGCATCAAATTTGGTTACCAGTATAATCTATATAGTAAAAACAATGTGCCATGTTTCATCAAAATAACTTTATTGTTTAAAAATGTACAAAAATTTCCGAAAGTAAACTTAAAGTGTTCCCGAAAAAACTCGTTTTTTGGTCAACCTTATAGGTTAATAGCAAATTGAGCTATTCAAATATTAAGCATTTGATCAAAATTCGCTACCATAACGCACTTACTGAGCCCAGAATTTTTTTTCTTACAAACATGCATTATATTTCGATGGAAAATGCAAAAATGCAATAACATAAGGCGTGTTTGATTAAAAAAAAGAAAATTTGTATCACCAACGACTTATGGGCCAGCCTGTGATTGTAGAAATAATTTTTTAAGATGTAGCTCAAGACACCCTATAATTAATATATACATTTTTTTCATATCTTGTATAATAACAGATATATTGAGCTTTATTGATTTTTTTTACGAAAATTCTACAAAAATTATATACCATTAACGATAAACTCTATAGCTAAGACTACTGCCAAGCGTCAGAGAAAGGGTCTATTTGAAATGAATTTTCTGGAAACATTTTATTAAAATGAAGGACAATGACGGTTGAAACTAAGACTTCAAGGTTTGTAAAACATTCTTCTTGAGACATTTTATTTCCATAGCCCGTATTAGATTCAAGTGCTTTTCCTAAATGTTGCCAATTTTGACGTTTAAAATCGCAACTTTGGCGTTTTGTGAAAAACCCCAATTTATTTTTGTTTAAATGCCTATAACTTTTTTGTCTTTTGACCTACATAGCTAAATATATAAAATTTGGTTGCCCTTATTTTGTTAATTTTGGAGATATAAATTTTTTTCGAAAGAAAACACAAAATTTTCCGGGAAAACCTTGGCGGATTTTCCTGGCTAACGAACTTATCCAATCCACTTGCGAAAGGAAGGTACTCACCAATTTTGACGTTTAAAATCGCGATTTTGACGTTTTGAGGAGAACCCAAATTTATTTTTATTTGAATGCCTGTAACTCTTTTGTCCTTTAACCTACGGAGCTAAATTTTAGTAGATAACTTGCCTATAATGATATAAACCCGCGTATGAAATTTGGTTGCCCTTACTTTGTTAATTTTGGAGATATAAATTTTTTCGTTTTTTTCGAAAGAAAACACAATATTCTCCGGGAAAACCTCGGCGGATTTTCCTGGCTAACGATCTTATCCAAGTCACTTGCGAAAGGAAGGTACTCACCAAGTTTTATCAAAATCGGTCCATTATTTTTTAAGTTATAGGTGTGACACACACACACACACATATATATATATATATATATATATATATATATATATATATATATATATATATATATATATATATATATATATATATATATATATATATATATAAACATATAAAGTCTAAAACTGACCTCGGATTTGGGTTCCGGGGGTCCTAAATAGCGCTCATTTGAAGAAATTTTTTCAAAATTGCAATATGTTTGGTGTTGTTCGTAATGTTGTGGAAAGACAACTTCTTAGCAACTCGTTTCGACTTTACGCCTTAAAAATCAAGACCTCTATACTGTTGTGTAAACTAGAGGCTTTGGGTATGTGCAGGGCGGTATCTTATGTTGCACCTCTGACCTATCTATAAGTATTATTTTGTTATCATATTTTGACATCTAAACGATAGGTATATGTCGACATTCCTGTTAAAATTGTGAGTTTTAAGTCATATAATAATCAACTACAGGAGCGTGAGTGAAGTAATTACACCTTACCAGTTAAAAATAGATAGAGTTAAGTGGAGAGTGCTAACTAGGTACCTACAAACAAAGTCCCACTCGAATTTATAAAAATTTGCTAGAGATATCGGGGTAAAGTGATGTATCTCATAATGTCGTCCAACTGTAATCGGGTATTCTGATGTGGTAGAAGACGAACATGCCTGTGGTCCTCCCATAACAGCTCTGCCCAAGAAAATGTTGCTAACGTCCATGATATTATACTGCATAATCGCATTAGGATCGGGGAGATAGCAGAAAAACAGGTTTGTCTTGCAATGCAGTATATAATATTCTATTAAAACAACCTTGTATAAAAAATATCTGCAAAAGCGCTTCCCCGGGTGTTGTTAGATGGGTGCAGAGCAGATGCGGTAACTTTTTTACCGTTCTGTAAAGGTAGGTGAATTTTGGGTTCATCACTAACACCATAAAACCAAATGGCAGAGTATGGAATTGGGACACGGTGGCTCTCCGCTCTTTCGAAGGTTTAGGGTTTGTTCAACTGCAAGAAAATGGTGGCTCACGGGTTTCCGGGATACAAGGACCACAAGAAATGGCCAGTACTATCAACTAAATATTTAAGTTGCGTGAAGCTATAAAAGAAATTAATTGCGGAAAGTTGATAAAAGGTGTTCTTTCTTTGTGACAATGCCCCAAGTTACAAGTCAGTTATTGCAATGTATGCCATCAACAGAGCTAGGTTCGAACTATTAGAGTATTTGTCCCGAGACCTGGCACCAAGCGACTACATTTTCCAAAACCTAAATAATACAGCAATCCTTGAAGAGCAGATAGTTTTGTCAGATGAGCCTGATACTGAAGTTCAAGAGAATATAAACGAGTGGTTTGAAAAAGTCGGAAACCGGTTTTATTTCAGAGCTGTCAAAATCAATGAGCGTCGTTGAGTTACCTGTGTGGGGGCTATGGGTGACTATGTTAAAATTTTAAAAAGACTAAACTGTTGTTCACTTTTCATTATACAGGTTACGGGCGAATCATAAGGATTCGTTCTCGTATAGGTTGTATGTTGTAACTTTCATACCTTACATTATATTTTATTGCAAATAGGATATAATAATATTTCTTTATAAAATTTATCTTCAAACAATTTGAGTCCAATATTATTTTGACTGCTCGCTCTTTACAACTGCCTTTTTCGACTGCAGGTTCAATAATAATTATAAATGCTATATTATTATCAGCTTGATATTTTGTGATATATTTGATTCGTAACTATGTAATGTGTTTGCTCAGAGCCTGGGTGGTCCAGTGGTAAGAACCTGTGCCTCTGAACCGAAAGGTACTTGATTCAATTTTTCACTGGTTCAGTACTACTGCAAAATTAACATCAACCAAGGTTCGACATTGTATTTAAGCAAGTTGAATGTCTGCACGTTCCGCACTTCTGAAGAGGCGTCAAGCCGGTCCCGGTCCCTACATTCTTTACAGAAAGGCAGGGGTTGGGCAAAATTTCCAGGATAGTGAGGTGAAACTGCACCCTGGCGTCGTCGGTGATTAGCCACAGTCGCGGAAATAGACCGAGGTTAAAGTACAAAAAAAAATTCTGCTCCATATTGACCAAATTTATTGTTAGTGCATAATAATATAATACGTCACTCATATATTTATGCTAAACCTGATATAGTAATGAATTTTACAACTAAGCAGTCAGCGAAATGTTAAAGGCCCAAGTATTTGGGTAGGTATGTATGAGGCTTATTTTAGAGTTGTTATCATTTTATAGTTTTTAATTACAATGTACCTTTCCTACTTATTTGGATCTTTGGTTGTTTTAAGAACTTCTCATTTTCATAAAATTTACTTTGCTTAATAAGTAAAGAAATATTTCACATATTTGCCTAAAATGTAGTATCTTACACTTAAAATTACATTACTTCACTGGGTCAAAGTGTTCTTCATATTTATTATGCATATGGTCAGTGTGTTATGGTCCTGAAGAAATGAGTAAAAAATTCTTGGCTGCATACGTGTTCTGCATAATGCATAGTAGGAAATAAGAACTCTCGTTTGCATGAAATAGGAGTGCATATCATTGAATGTGTATGTATAAAAATCGATGTCAGGCCTACCGAGAAGAGTAAAACAGAGAGAATACATGGACTGAAAATAAGAAGAGAAGAAGGGGTGAGAGGCTTGTGTGGGGCATAAAGACATCGGCACGCGGTACGCAGCACGACGTCGCTTTGTTACTGACCTGCCTCGCGTCGCGCCGCGCCGTCACACAAACGCTTCGGCGCCCCAGGACTTGCACACTCCAAGCTTTGATCTCGGACGAATTTCAGAAAAGAATTCATAAACGACAAACTCCTACAACTAATACACATACACTCTCGGTGAATTTCAGAAAGTTGGAAAATACGCTACAATGTATACTTACTGAGAATAACATGAAGTTGTCACAATTAAAATACAAGAAGTGTGTTCCTCTGTTCTTATCTTTTTTTATAGTCTAGTTGTGATTTTAAAAGTGAATATTTTTAAAAGATTTATTTTGTAACCAAATGCCTAAAGAGTATTTAGGTGGCAAATTTAATTTTCATTTGAAATTTTTTAACAATTTATGTAAAAAGTTGATCATAATTAAAATCTTCACAAATAAATCTTAAATCTCAAATAATCGACTTACATGATCAGACCGAATAAATAGTCGTGGCGCACATATGCCTTAAACATTTTCTAGCAAGCTGAATACAATCGTTCGAATATAGGAGACTCAACATATTTTTAAAAGTTTACAATTATATCACCAAAATATTTTGGGTTTTTGGATGCTGACTGTCACGTTGGTCTATATGACTTATTTTGCAGTTGATTTAAATTAATGTATAGACCACATTTCGATCTAGTGCAGCAAATATTTTAGTCAAGCGATACATACGTTGGCGTCCAGGTCTTTTTTCTATTATTTGGCCCTGCAATAATATTAATTAAAGGAGACTGAATTTTTGCTTTCGCATTACATAACCTAGGCAGTCTTGTAGTAAGCCACATAATTTTGCTGTTTACGTGGTGAATCCATGATACTTTGTGGCACCTGTAAGTAGAACCGACAAGACGTAGTAACCGAGACATTTTAATATCTAGGTTTATGTTCAAAGCACTGCCCTCTTTCGGTTAAAACACGTCTCGCTTTTTTTTTTTGCTTGCTATGAATTCATTACAGCAATCCCGCTTTTGGTTAAGATTGCATTCTAGGCGTGTAGCCCTATCTTTTGTGTAGTGAAGTAGAGTGAACTAACTAATGACCGGTAGGTAGGTATTTGGATTTTGCTCACAATTGATATGAATCTCAGCACTCAGCCACCACATGTATGTCTTTGAAGTTCATCGGCGTTGTCAGCTGATAGCACGGCATCGACACAATATCTAATATTTTTTATTACTTTCCCATCAGCAATACTTATGACGGATTTTGGTGAAAATTTTACACATCGTATGCTGGTATACCTGAACGCATGCACTTGCATCACTTAGATTTCTTAAAATGTGACACTATAAAAAAGTCTGGACGCAGCAAGTGCATTATGGAAGTGAATTTTCATTAAAATGTTTTTAATAGCAAATATGTCCCTTTAATGCAAGCAGGCATCATTCTGGTAACCTATAGAGCAGAAACAATGGACCATATTTTATCGAAATAACTTATTGTGTAAAACATTTTCCGAAAATAAACTTTCAATGTTTCCGAGTAAACTGGTTTCCCAGCTAACAAACTTTAGGTTAATAGCGAGTTATTGAAATTTGAAGCCTTTAATGAAAATTCGCTACCAATACGTGCTTACTGCGTCTCGATTTTTTTACAAGCATGCATCATATTTCGATAAAAAAATGCAATAATAGAAGGGTGTTCGAAAAAAAATTTAGGTATCACCAACGACTTGTGGGCCACTCTGTGTTTGTCAAAATTTGTTTCAAAACTTTAAAATGGGCAACATTTAGGCAAGAAACCTGAAACGAATACGGGTTATGTAAAGAAAATGTCGCAAGAAGAGTGTTTCACAAACCCCTAAGTTTCAGATTCAACCATCATTGTCCTTCATTTTACTAAAATATTTCCAGAAAATTAATTTCAAATAGACCCGTTCGCTGATGCTTTGGCAGTATTTTGTTAAATTTTTGGTTTAACGGTATATAATTTTTAGCCAATTTTCGTAGAAAAAAATCGTTAACGATAATGTTGGTTGGCTAGGAAACCAGTTTTCTCGGAAACATTTAAGTTTTTTTTTTCGGAAAATTTTTGTGCGTTTTCAAACAATAAGTTATTTTGATAAAATATGGTATATTGTTTCTACTACGTATAAGTTACACCGGTAACCAAATGCTTGCATCAAAGAGACATGTTTGCTATCAAATACATTTTAATGAAAATTTACTTCCATAACACACTTGCTGCGTCCAGACTTTTATTATATTTCTGTCTTAACATAATTTTGCTACCATTTAGCAAATAAATTTTTTTTCGTTGCTTTCAGTTGACTTTTGGTAGAACGGAGCCCAAGATTTAGCCAGCCATATTATTGATATATTTTTTTCACGATTTGAAGAAATCGTTCTTATAGCAAGCATTTAAGTAGTAATTTCACAAAATATCCCTTCTGAAATAATAGTGTATTATTACAATTGTCTGAACATTTATGCTAACGAAACGCTGATTTCAGTGGACGTATAAAAACATAATAAATAAGATGAGGAGCTACATGTTTCCATGAACTTTTCAAGTGGCTTGTATGAATTAAACACGGCAATTACGTAGTCATGGCTTTAATAATGCCTTATCCAATCCGTTCGGTGAAATCAAAACATACAGATAGAGAATATTTAATGATATGCGATGAAAAGGTATATTTTAAATCGTAAGCTGACAGAACAACAATGCAACGTTCTATAACTAAATAATAAACCTTATTATAAATACTGCATGTGCATATCAATAAAACTTGCTTTAGATAATACATATCAAATCTCATCTTGTCAAATGCATGCAGAAATTTTCGTATTCATTGGTTGACATCACGTATTTATTGTGCGTTTTACGGTTACTGTCTCTGATTTATTCATTTCAATAAGATTGATTTTCTTTTTAAATGTTGCTCCTTCCCAGTTAGCATGACATCAAGAACACTTTATGATCCTAATATTGGTGAATTTTGGTCGCTTTGTGCAGTTGTTTCAGAGAAATTTGCTACATATACGACGTTATCGAAGCTTTGAAGCCCACCTGCATCTCGATTTGCAATTTAACCACTGTAACTTAAGTTCGTTTATACAAATAAGCTTTTTAAAGTAGCACGCCTATTAGCAAACGAAAATTAAATTTAGACGGTGCTTTGTGTCTTGAAACCTTTCAGGTTAATAAATTTAAACGATCGAACCGAATTTAGCTTACCTTTTATGAGTCATTTAATTTATCATTAAATGTATTTCATTTATATGTGCGCTTAAAAGCTTTGAGTGTGTAATAATACAGTGCCATTTTAAATTAGAAATATAAAGCTTATTTTCGTTCAATTTTTTAAACGAATATTTAACTGACTGTAAATTATTTGAGGCATTTGACTGTCTTGATATATGCGCTATATTTTTGTGTATCTTCTTGGTTGGTTTTTAATAAATTTTTACCCTAGCGAATTTCACAAAAAATTTGCTTACTATGAGACAACTTAACGACTTTGATTTTTCAAATGAGCGCCAACTAGAACCTCGAAAAGCCATGTGTATTATACCGCACCCATTGAGCCTCGTAACATGTGTTGTTACATCTGGGTAAATTTATTATGTATATATATATATATATATATATATATATATATATATATATATATATATATATATATATATATATATATATATATTGGTTTGTGTGTGTGTGTAAGTGCACACCTGCGACATCTACCAATGTATAATTGACTTACTTTATATTAGTAGGTAGCGTAGTCAAAGATATTACAGACTTTGTATCTATAGTTTATAGTTGACATTAGTTCAAAGTTGGCAACAATTGTGGGTTTATTTTGACCTAAAGGTTATCATTATTATAACATCAGAAATAATCCCTGAGGGGGCACTTTTGTATGAAGAATCTTGAGTAAAGTCAACGTCTCGATGCTTTTGTGTATATTATCTATTTCTTTTGTATCGTTATCTGTGTGAATCACGTTTAGGAACGCGTTTTAAAGACTAGAAGTACCTAAGTCAATATGCCCCCTACATTCAGTTAGCTAGAGTTAAGTGCTGGTATATCTTTGAATAATATCACAGTCGTTAGCCTAGGAGACTCAGTTGGGTGTGCTCCTACTGGAATACATCGGCATAACGTACATGTGGGGATTTTGATAAGGCCTGGATTAAATGTAACAGACGAAAAATAAGATTATCACTTATTTCTGGCAGCTTATGTTGAATATTCAGAGACTAATCAGGGGTGATCTTTTTTTTGCCGAACGGGACCAACTTTAGAATCAATTTTAAAATAGTGAGGTTACTATACACATCTGTAAATAAAGATAAGTCCAAATAAGTGCCTAATATAGCGTATATAATACGGGAGTCAATGGTATCTTAATCCCTTGGGTATTTTTTCCACTGGGTAATATACTTCGTCCGCGGGAATAAAAGTCCCTGCAGTTCCTTGGCCTGAAGCTCTATCTTTTTTTGCGTTTGGTTACCAATTGCGTGCCAATGGTTGAACCTCACTGAATGGTTTTAACTCCGTTACACTTACTAAAGTTTGGGAATGGTCTATCAAGGTTTTAAACAACAAAAGTAGTATATATATATATATATATATATATATATATATATATATATATATATATATATATATATATATATATATATATATATATATATATATATATACTGGTGAAAAAAGTTTTCTTGGCGGAGATATATAAATAATTAATTCCATTATGATATATGGGATATGCGATGTAGTTAAGTAATTACGAACACAAGCAAACAAATTATTAAAACCTTCTGTGGTCTACACAATAGAATAACAGCGTCACCTAGAAGTGGTGTTTTTCCATTATATACATAATATAGTATTAAAGGGGACCCTCCCAATTGTTCGGCAATATAGTTATCCAATGCTTGTTCTAAGTATTGCATAGCATAGCATAGTCCACATTTTTTGTAAATATAATATAGAGGTTGCTTGAATATAATTAAGAGGTTACTCGTTGTAACAGGGTATAAGTATCGAATTAAAAACTAAAAAATTAATTACTCAAAAATGTTAAACCGCCATTCAAAAAACGTATATATAATATATTTTCCAGTTTGAATATACGAGAGCTGTCTCGCCGAAAATGATATTGGGCAGTTAAACCGATCTATAACATAACATTTTTTGCATAGAGTATTTGATTGAACCTTCACATCGACTGTGCAAGTATTATATCCCGTGAAAAAAATACCAAAATAATTTTCTGGAAGTACTCATTTACAACCGACGTTATACCTTGATTAAAAAATTGTTTACCTCGTAATGATTTAAAAAAATATTTAACGGATAAAAATACCCGAGAGCCAGATCTGAACGGGTTGGTGGTTGATTGTGCTGTGATGAGCTGTGATGGCCGAGGCTTTATCTAGTACCAGTGAATTCCATTGCTAATTTGATCCCTGCGTTTCATAATAATATCTTGTCATGCACGGATGATTGTGTCAGCATAATACTTACCGTTTTATCATTGTTGGAAAAATATTCTATAATCATTTGTCAAACAGTAATGTGACGCGTTTTGCGTACCCAAAATGTTCACCCCACTACATCGGAATCCAGGGGTTCAAGATGAGGCTAATGTCTCTATTTTGTGTGCGTAACTACTATCCAATTTGGTTCAGGGTGCTCATTATGCTTAATTGGACCGTGCTTCTTTGAATAACAGAGTCCACCTCTTGATAGTTGATCAGTGGCCACTAAGGTTCTTCCTTAGCTTTTTGGTAAGGCCCTTTACAATTTCACATAAAAGATAAGATTGAGCTGGGCATAGCGTTGTTTTTTTATGTTTATTTGACATTGTTGGATGAAGCTTATGAATATACAATTGTATATTCGTGATCAAATCTAACCAAATTTGAAACAAACGCTATGTTATGTACGCATGATCACACTACCTTCAAACGTCTCCTTATAGACGACAGTCCCAATCATAGATAACATGTTTGATGTAGTAGCAGTTTAATATAAAATTGGCATTAACTGTTATGGTCACTAAATCATTCAAATTTTAATAACTCAATTTGCTATTAACCTAGAAAATGAATGGTGGTATGTAGTAAAATATCTACCAACGCAACATGTCCACCAAATTTCATCAAAATAGCTTTGTTTGTTTTTTAGATACATATTTTTTCACAACAATTAATTTTGTGTTTGAAAATCTGTTCTTACCGGGCTGGCTAACGAACTCATCCAAGCTACTTATATAAGAAAGACACGTGCCGAGTTTCATTAAAATCGATTAATTTCTTTTTGAGTTATCGGTTGAATACATTTATATATATATATATATATATATATATATATATATATATATATATATATATATATATATATATATATATATATATATATATAATATTTATTTATGTAATTAATAATAAATACATATTTATTTAATTCAAATATAATAATAATAATTTAAATATAAGTGAAATGAACCTTAGTTTTTGGTTTTAACGGCCATAATTAGCACTTATTTGAAGAAATGTTTGCACAGTCTCACATTGATACCTCTTTATTAGAATTTTTCTTAATAAAAATTCGCTAAAAATCGTAATACTGATATATGTGAAGCCAGATAAATAGTCTCTACGTCTGTATTTAATATGGAACGGTTACACCAAGTAGGGGCAACAGCAATTATGTAATGAATTTAAAATGCATTTAATTATTTTCCCTTTTTTAGCGCTTTTTGAAGGTGGCAAAATGTTTTTGGCTAATTATGTCTTTTTTCTATAAATGAGATGCTTATATTTGAAGTGAATGCGTCTTTTAGATAATCGTTACTGATGAATTGTAGGTATGTCATTACTCTGATAGCAGCTGTGATGTAAAGTGATTTCACTTGGCAGTGTTAAATAAATTTATGTTGCCATGTAATAGGAATACGAATGACAAAAGTTTTCATAGAAGGCGCTGTGTTAGGAGCATCAACACATCTAAATTTATTTAGTCAGTCAAATCATAGTTTAATGTGCGAATCGTTTTGTGTAAATTATTTTCCAGCCAGTGGGGGATTGTGATCAAATCGCGTATAATATTCTGACTTTAGCTGGAATGGTAATGGCAGATGACATCAATAGTTATCTGTGAACAGTAAGACACGTTTGAAACGAGTCGTTAAACGCGCAGTTAGAACCTCGTTAACGTTATAATTGTTTTGTTGAGTTATCTAAAGTCTGCGCAGATGCTGTGCTGGTGGTAAAGCACAGACCAGATAAATACTAAGTAGATTTATCAGAAAGCGCGCGTTCTCGCCGTGAAGTAGACAATTTCATGTTTCATCCCTATTAGAATTAAAGCAATACATATTATATATTGCTCCTCGAAACTTTCCACTAATATTTTCAGATATATTCTCAAGTTTCACCATAATATGCAAATTTCTGAAATGCTAGTACATCTCGGAAAGTTTCGAAGATACGTTTTTACATGAAATATGTGCCCTCGTCTGCGTATATATTCTAATTTAAAATATAGAATACAAATTTATACGGAGCGCACCGAACGGAGTTCAATTCCCCATGGAGACGTTCAATTTGATAAATGTGAAATAAATATTAACCAGAATTTACCTCTCTTGCCAACTAACTTTATTTATCCACTTTAATACTTTTAATATTCGATAAAGGAATTATTTACTCGTCCTTATTCATTTTTAACTTTGGGAAGGATTAAGTTAGCCTAATTATTTACAAATTGATGAAGTTAGCGGATTATGTATATTTTATCCATCTGCGTTTTAACTGGCATTAATTCCTTTAAATTTTATTAAGTAGCTAATCCTTTATTTTGCTTGTGGCGACCTAATAACTTCTTTGCTCTCTCTGCCATTGGTCACCAATTTCTTCTATAACCGATTTCCTTCTAGTATTATTAGGTTTATTTTTTCTGTTGTTGACGATACATAGAGGCTTAAACATTCTCAGAAGTATCTAAGAAATTGCTGTATAGGAGTAGACATTAAAAGTAATTTTTTAAACCAAAGAAAAAGATCTCCCCATCTACAGAGTACCCCATCACTGTGAGATTCATTGATCTCTCTAGAACTGTTTTAGTTTTGCTAGAAACTATTTGAGAGTTATTTTTAATAGAGATACACAAATAAAATTATTTTAGGCTATACAGCTTACCCCATAATTCTAGCGCCGTACCATACTTTGTTAATTAGAATGGAACATTAAATATTATTCAACTTTAGAATTTTGCCTTTATAAAAAGTTTTATATCAAATAATAATAGTTTTGTGCAACTCAAAAAAAACTAAAATTTTATAATTTTATGGAATGGTCTTCGTAGACACCATATACCCTACTGTATAAAATAGCAAAGGGAACGGAGAAACATTTGCTTTTAGTGAACAGAAAAGACCATTAAAATAAATGTATTATTTGTGTGTGTGTATGTGTGTGTGTGTGTTTTGTTTCTTTAACGTCGGTCTATTTCCGCGACTATGGCCAATCACCGACGGCAGGGAGCAGTTTCGCCTCACTATTCTGGAAATTTTGCCGAACCCCTGCCTTTCTGTAAGGAGGGTAGGGATCTTTAACGTGTCCAACATCGCATGGACACGGGACCGACGGCTTTACGCCCCCTCTGAAGGGTGGAACGTGCAGACATCCAACTTGCTCAAATACAATCCAGAACCTCGGTTGTTGTTAAATTTACAGTTTGTACTGAAAAAGTGAAAGGAGTACCCCGGGATCGAACCCAGTACCCTTCGGTTCAGAGGCACACGTTTTAACCCCTGAACCACCGAGGTATGTATTATTTAAAAAACGTAATATCGTGTACCATTTGCGCAGGTGTGCGAGCGTGTATAAACATATGTGTGTAAGACGAAAACTTTTGAAAACCTTGAGTTAATGACTTACTTTTTAGGGGTATATAAAGAAACTTGGTATTTTTATTTACTCAAAATTTAAAAAAAATATAAAATAACACCTAATTTGTTTAGTAAATTGTTCTATCAAATATGTTTTGTTGTGGACTTGGTTAAAAATATAATGGCAATATATATTGTGATCTTTCGCTAAATTAAAACGATTCACAGTGGCGAGAATTTTGTATTAGAAAAATTGTTGCGATCATTATTATTTCCGTAAATCAGGCAATCTTAATTATTTCTGAAAATCATAGTTAACCATTTTCAATTAATTTTGGGGAATGTTAAATAAATTTATGGTTTCTATTTACCTTTCGCTAAATTCGAACTTTCCAAAATAGCCTCCAGTATGTGTGTATGTAACGATTTTGTGAACCTGGTAACTTTTGAGCTAACGATTCAGTTTTGGTTGCAATGATTGAAAAATCAACGGGGTCTGAATACCTACTCCATGATGCTTTTGTTTATTATTCAACATATTTTTTAATTAGTTAAATTGTTACATAAAATATGTTTTCTAATTATGTTTAAAAACTTTAGTTATAAAATCTTATGATGTAAAGGTTTTCTTTCTGTGGATTGACCAAATCTCAAGATAAATAATGTATTGATATATGCTTTAGAAGTGTCGAGTACGTAGCCTCTATTAATCTTTGCCTAAGTTAAGTATTTCAAAGTAGTGTGCTGGTAAAGATTTTGTAAACATGATATTTTTATTGAATGTTTGGCTAATTATTATACATTTCTAGCACATACAATCCTTGTAAGTATTATATGGGGTGTGTACAAAACCAGTCACATTAAAAGTAGTTAAATGTTGTTTTTTTTTGTTTTTTGTTTATTAAAAAAATAAGAATATATGTCGTTATTAGTTTTTTAAACTTCAAAAAGAATACTTTTTGGTCTAAAAACGTTGGTGGCTTATTAATGTTTCTAGCCGGTAGACTTACGATAGGTAAATCTGGAATGTTTTCTTAATAACACTTTACAGTTGTTTCTTATTGTGTCCTTGCCTCATTTTAATGACTTTATGTCTATGCATTGATATCTCTAATGAGACAAGAAAAGTTTTTTAAGCGTGTAAACAATTTTTTATTTAATGCAGCATTATCATTATGAAATCTGATTTACTGCAGTTATTGCAATGGGCTAATTTACTACGTAATCAGAAAAATTCAATCCTAACGGTATAGGTATTAAGCCGGTAGTAAATAAACCTGTCCATTTGAGAAGTTTAAAGCTGCCTGATTTGACATTCATATCATTGAACAAAGAATAAAATGGGATGAGAATTGAGTATAACGTGATGGAATATCATATTTCATTACATAATATAGATAAAAACAGATTGTTGTGACACAACATTGATATATGATGCTTTCCGGATTTTTCAGGATTGTAAAGATGTGTGAGACATGTTTGCATGTATGCAGCAGCTCGTATCACATTCAAGTACATAAATCGTTATGCATCTGAAATAAATATACAAAATACATGAGCATACATATGTACATAAACGTAACACTATAGTCAATGGTGATAAAAATGCACATATCGTTTGAAAAAAAAAAAGGTAAAAAACTCTGCTTCATTATCAAAGTGTCGAAGCGTATTGAACATGTATGATTCATGTTTCAAAATGACAACTTCAATGCAAAAATATGCACTTCTCTTGTCATAAACAGGACATATATTGCACTATACATTATTAATATGCTATGAAAAATAAATCAAAGGCATCTATGCACATGCACAGTTCACTCTTTGATTCTTTGCCCTGCTTTATTCTCCCTCCATTTGCTTTTGTTCCAGGGCACTTGAGACAGAACACAAGTAACTAATTAAAACTTCACTTCCGAGAATACATGTTAAATGAAAATGCAGTTAGTCCGTTCTTCTTTCCAATTTTTTATTCAAATTAATTAGGTATTGACATTTTTGTATTAACGTGTCTTAGGGATACGAAAACGACAAAAGGTTGTGGATGTTCACAAAGTATATATCTATATATGGTACAAGTTGATTGGTGAATTTGATCCAAAATCTATTTATTAATTGTGTGACATAGAAATTGCTGTACTCTATGTATGGCCAAGTAACTTTATAATTTTATTATCTGATTCGTCTTATCGGGTGTAACAAACGATTAAGTTTTCGTCCCAGACTTTTTAAAGTAATCAAAAAATTGCAACCTTGTTTGGTAATTTTTCTTTAAGGGTTCTCTGAAATATATTTAGTTTTCTTACTTTCATTGTATTTAAAGCATGGTTTATCAATGTGTTGCGGTTCATTGTAAAGCTAAACAAGGTAAGATTAGTAAGTCTTTGTGAAGAAGAAGATGCCCTTATCTGCGGTGTGGAGACGCGTGTTCGGTACATGATCATCGTAGGGTCACCGGAGCTGTATAAAAAAACACAGGTTGCAAAAGAGAGGCCTCTAAAAACTGGGGCTCCTAAAAACTAATGATAATAGAATACGTTCTACTGTAGTCAGAACAACCAGGCAAGACTGCTTGGCAACTACGAGTCGACAGCTAATCATGTAGTGGATTTACCGTCGAATTGGGAACTGTGGGCTTCATACCACCATCGGCGCGTTTTTTCATTAAGCAACAGACATATGTTCTTGATGATTTGAACGTGTTAAATGAAATCCAAATTACGTGGTTTCCAGTGGCGAGACGCGTTTTTTTTTGTGCGTTAACGATGGCCGTGAAAACGTCCGCGCTAGACTTAACATCCCGCAACTTTTTGTACAGAAATATAAACACCCCCTCCTAAATTAATGATATTTTGCATTGCCTGTTACCAACGAATAAAAGCCCAATTTTCCTGCAAGATAATGCCGTACCACTTCAGCTGCAAGTATTGAGGCGTCTTACAACAATCTTATTTAACCAGTCTTCCATATCCCACAAGTTCAACTGATTTATCATCTATCTAACATAACATCTAACTCCTAGATTACGATACAGTTGCCCACTGGATGTGTAGCGACTACGTCAGGAGGTTAGATAAACTTGAGACAATATACCACGTAAATTATTTTGTCATATTAGTTAAGCACATTTTCCTAAATGTGCGATTTACTAGGCAAATATTTCAATAAAAGTAAAATCACAACTGGTTTTCTAAAGTGACTATTCGGGCCAAGAAAAGGTAAAATTTCTTAACAAACCATAAAATACTCAGTAAGTGGTGGACGTGCCGCCACCTAGTTGCGGAACCAAGTAGTAAGCTGTCACGCTAGCTCCAAATAACACAAAGTGTTAAAAAATAGAGAATGGATACAGCTAACTAACAATTTTGAACATTGTCAGCCCTGGCCCATTTCTACCCCAATATAGGGACCAAGTATGTAAGACTCGATGCATTTTCGCAACAATTATAACCGTAGACCATGTTTTAGTTTATACATAGAATATATTTCTTGGTCTTTGCAACGTCTACCGAAAAAAAATTCCCCTAAAAACAGGATTTAGCGAGTGCAGCTCTTTCTCATAATGATTGTAAAGGCAGTGGGTGTATTTAAAAGTGTCAAAAGATGCAAAAATGTTTCTAAACGTAGTCACTTAAATTCTTATCATGTTTATTTTGTTAAGTAGCGCTCACAAATGTCCACCTATAACGGAATTTAAAAAAAAACATCCTCAAATATATTATGTTCTCTTAAAATATGTGTCTTTGAATTGTTAGCTGTAAATGTATACTTTGTTAACGTTGTCATAATCTATCTACGTAAGAAACAATTTTCATACCATTCGTTACCACATGATTCGCTACCATAGTTGGCTTCATTAAATGGTTGAATGGAGGAGAAGGTGCGAAAATGGGCACCCTTTTTTTTCATCAATAATTAAAAGATTTTTTTAAGGATACACCTAAAACTTGTCATACATTTTGTCCAGAGTCCTCTGTAATAGTTAAAGCTGCCAGATTTTAGAAAGAAACAAAGATTGCGATTTTAGATGATATCTGAAATTGTTTTCTTTGGAATCTGGGTCTTTATTAGATTTCATTGGTTCTTGAATGCTTTTTTTATACCTTTTGGTTCTAAAAACACTTTTCACTTTGTACTTGACATCTCAGGCTTGGACAATGATTGTGCTCCAACTAATTTTCATAAGGTGAAGAGGTGAGGGGTAAGACTTGCAAGGCTTTCTTCCGCAATTGGATAATTTCTTCCTTATGATAGATAAAGGTACAATGTTGAGCGGCGATATAGTTTTTCGTGCCAGAAAACAGACCGCCAGCACTCGACCTTCTCCTCTAAAAAGCTAAAAACCTTCTATCAAAATTTTCAGTCGGTGGAGCGCGAGTTGTATAGGTAAAAAGCGGCAATAACTAAATACACTGTATAATAAACACATTTTAACCTTATTATCAAGTTCTTATTTTCTTATAGGAACTGGTATATGGTGTGCAATTTTTGTCGTACACTGGTTATTAGATTCTGCTAAGATCAATAACGAAATTAATCTTTTGAAATGGCTTCGTTGAATGATGTTCAAGTTTAATAAAAGTTCAGTGATCGTAGACGCCTATGCCTGAGCAAACTAAAACTTTCAATAGCGACGTGGATTACTCCGAGAATATCCAGATGGAAAATTTAATATAATGCAATATTTAATATATTATATAGAGAAATGGTGGATCTCTCTCGAGAAATTAATTTCTCCGTAATCCAAGACGGGCAGTAATTAAGTGGGGTGTAGAACTCAGAGTCGGCAGCTTCCTCTTGGAATCCCAACGATCTATCATTGAATTTACACCAGCCTCCTTTCCCCTTTCACTGTCATGCACACCGTCTATCTAGTAATTAGAAGCAATCGCATTCTTCCCTTCTTCACCACAACCGGCATGAATTTTAATCGTTCATATTTCACACCCACACCTAGGTTTTAGGTCAACAGTTCAACTCCTCTTATATTAGAATCAATATTTCTTAAAAGGTACCTTGATTCCTAATCGATCTTTAACTATCTGCTTCATATATGCCATCCAAACTAAGGTAGTTTTCATAAAATTTTAGAATTATTCTTTGCTAAAGTTTTCTACACGAAAGGAACTTTTATTTGGTATGTCAAAATTTTAAGTTTGTGAAATTTAGATTCTTATTGTCATGCAATTTTGGATACGTTGTACGGCACAAATCTTTGACTTATTGTATTAGCGGACTGTAGAATTTAAAAACCTAATACAGAAACCTGCATAACCAGATCAGGTCAGTTATTTTGAACTGATTGGATCTGATTATTTTCACCAGCCTGGAAAGTTTTACAAACCCCTTCCTTTCTGTAGGGAGGAGACAATAAGTGGTCAATACCATAACCTAAGGCCTTTCATGTGTGTAGGGTTGTGTTTATGTGTATCGTGCATGTTAGACACGTTAGAAATGCCTTCCTTCTTTGCCAAAGATTGAGATCCTAGAGTTTTGGGCAAGTTGTTGGCTTGCGTTTCATTTTCATAAGCTGGCAATACTATAAAGCAAAAATTGTTTGAAAAAAAACTATATTTAGAAGCAGTGTATAAAGGAGAATCGTTAAACTGGCGTTAAAGATTTTGCATGAGTATTTGTGCTACCTTTTGAAAAATTTTGTTACAAAAAAATCTCAACTTCGGAATTTTGACAAAATTTATGGTCACAAACAGTTTGTCAGTTTTATTAGATTATATTCTTATTTCAAATTGTGCATACTGCAAGAATAAGCTGTGTTTATTTGTAAGATACGTTGTATAATTATTATGACAATGTATGTATTATATGTGTATATATATATATATATATATATATATATATATATATATATATATATATATATATATATATATATATATACATACTGTTCGGAAAGATTTTCGCGGTCTTTAATGTGAGACGTAATCGAGCTACAATAACCCAACCCACCGCTCTAAGGAGTAAACAGATTGAGGCCTTAGATTTCATGTCCTTACATATTTCATTTACCTCTTGAAAACGGTTCCAAAATAGGGGCCGAAACGTCGAGTTTTAATAAATTCTGGACACGGTTCAACCCGAGAACCAAGTATGCTTCATATATATATATATATATATATATATATATATATATATATATATATATATATATATATATATATATATATATATGGATGTATATTAGATAATATATAAAGTTCTTTATTGTGAACACACCGGTCATACATTATGGCTTGCCATAAGACACAGTAAATAAGATAGGTGAACATAAGATACAAAGTACAACATTCTAATGTAAAATATTAATAACGTAATCTTAATCTATTTAAGAAATAAACATATCAATTTATCTGATAGGGTTACTATATAGTTACCATTTATATCAATGGTTTCTAAAAATGTACACTGACAATTTAAAAATTTTTGTAAAAAAAACAATTCAGGTCTCTAAGTTAGAGAATAGATACATTTAAAGAAGAATATTTGGTGACACTGGCGGGCGAAGGAGAGCACAAGACCAAAATATAGTATATATATATATATATATATATATATATATATATATATATATATATATATATATATATATATATATATATATATATATATATATATATATATATAGAGAGAGAGAGAGAGAGAGAGAGAGATTTAACAGAAGAAGATTCCTCAAACTTTTGGGTCGCCTTGTCACTATGGACGAAACATGGTTCCATCACCATTATCCAAAGAGTAAGAAGCAATCGAAAAAGTGGAGGCATTCCGGTTCTCAAGCCCAACAAATTCCGTGTTTAACACTCAGCTGGCAAAGTTCTTGCTTCAGTTTTCTGGGACAAAGATGGGCTAATTCTGCTAGAATGTCTGGAACGAGGTTAAGTCGTCACGGGAATATACTATAATACGTTGCTAACTAACTTATGCGAGGAAATTGTGAACATGCGCAGTACTGCCCAAAGTTGTGCTCTTTATGCAAGACAAAGTTCCTGCTTACAAGCCGTTGATTGCACAGCAAACAATTGATAGAATTGGTTTTGAATTTCGTAACCACCCGCCCTATTCTCCGTATTTGGCACCATCAGACTATTTTTCATTTCCAACGCTCCAAAACCACTTGAAAGATAAACGATTTTCGACAAGCAACAAAATATTATGAGTTGCTGAGGAGTGGTTTCGGAACCTGTCGCTATGGACGAAACACGGGTCCATGATTATTATCCAAAGACTAAAAAGCAATCGAAAAAGTGAAAGCATTCCGGTTCTCCAAGCCCAAAAAATTCCGTGTTCAAAACTAAGCTGGCAAGGTTCTGGCTTCAATTTACTGCAACAAAGATGGGCTAATTCTGCCAGAATTTCTGGAACCAGGTTCAGTCGTCACGAAAGCATACTATAGATAGTACGTTGCTAAGAAACATATGCGAGGAAATTGTAAAAAACGCGCAGTACTGCCCAAAGGTAACTTTCCTGTTTAAAAGGCGTTAATTGTACAGCAAATAATCCATAAAATTGGTTTTCAATTTCTTCATCCGCCCTATTCTCAGGATCTGGCACCATCAGGCTAGTTTTCATTTGCAATGCTCAAAAAACACTTGTAAGATAAAGTATTTTCGACAAATAACAAAATAATATGAATCGTTGAGAATTGGCTCCGGAACCAAGATAAAGATTTTTTTAATGATTTAGAATTGTTTTAGGAAAATTATGTGTGGCTTAGAGAAGGTTATGTTGAATACATAACATTTTTATTTTAAAACTTATTCCGTTTTCTATTGTTAATTGCTAATTACTTTCCAATACCTCCTCGTTTAAATAATTTACTAAAATGCATTTTTTTGACATGAATTTTAAATTATTTGATCGCCTGATGTACTCGATTACTTTCGATTTATTGTTAAATAAAAACTATTTTCGTTTTGGGATAACTTTTTGCGTGTAGAGTTTAATATCAGGTGTGAGATACCATCTAAACCTACATAATACCGTCTGCAAGCAGCGACAGCCGAAACCTTTGCTGGTTTATTGGGTGTTTAGGGAAATCCATGTGGGTTTAGGAAGGATAGATATAGTGGCTTCAACACTGAAGTCAACCGCGCTAGTCGCCAACCTTCCACGTGAGGTCCAGCGAACACAGCTTAATTTGAATTTGACTCAATTATTCGACCCGGAATTATATTCCCGACACATTTCAATGCGGGTGTGAAATCGACTGAAAATGAAATCGGCGGACATCAATTTTCCAGACTATATAATTTGGTAGGCAGTGCAGGGTCGAAGGGCTGCTTTACTGGGCCATTTCCCTGGATCGATAACAATTGCTCCGTGTGTTGTCGTTCTTAGATTCTTGTGTTCCCGTTCTCACCCTACGCGAGTCGCGAATGTTCCAGCCACTTGAGCCACTATCGACTTTGTCGACCTAACCACCGACTCCTGCGTGTGCTTGCAGCAGGGGTTTAAGATCTCAGAAACCTGGATGACTTATTAAGGGACTGTGTTAAGAATGTTTTTCCCGCACAAACATAATCTACTTCGTCTTATACGTCCTAACTTTCAAATAAATTTGTCTGTGTAAGTTGTTATATTTTATTAGGGAGTCTGGTTCCAGTGGCCTTTCAGTCAACACCAGCGGTTGAAATTTTCGGTTTCATTGGGTGCTTTTTATAGCTTAACATTATTTAACAACGATAAAAATATACAAGTTTTTAGCCATTTCATGCATTTTTTAACATATAATTAGTGAAATATGTATTTTCTTTTATAAAACTTAACTATAAAGCTGATTTCAGTAATGTAATTTTTGGATTAAAAATAAAAGTAGAATTGGAAATACATAATTTGTTATTTTAGTTATTTTGTTTATTTGTTCAAGTGCACTACGGTAACGAAATTCCATAACAGTTTGACTACTTTTAAAAAGTCTGGAAGCAGCGTTATACCTACAAATTTTCATAAGTTTTGTAATATATGATGCAACTTACATTATTTCCTAAGCATATCATTGGACCTGTCTAAACTTAGTTATGTAAAATTTAAGTAGTACATTTTTATTACCAATTCACTCCAAAGCATCTAAATCCTTTTTATTTAATTTAATATGAAAAGTCATTTAAAACGTGCAACATTCTGTAGGTTATATAAGTTAATATAGCCATTTATTTTATTTAACTTAATACCGCGCGGTAATGTCATTTTCTAACAACGAATATAATTCGAGGCACTTCTGTCCAATTTTGTTTCAGAAAAACTTAAATTTCAATTATTCAACAAACCTGAATTTTGGCACATTAACCTGACTTGCAGTTTAATGGTATTGTATGTGTTAATTTTCTAAAAATTCACAAGTTACAAAGATATAGCAGTTTTGAGAAAAAAAATTGCAATATTCTTTGGAAACATTTACTCTCAAAACAGGCCAACAAACTTACCCGCTGGAAATAATCTTCCAGTGATATGAAACAAACAAACCAAAAGCTTGGTGGCTTATTAGATGGAAGATTCACCATCCATTATATATATATATATATATATATATATATATATATATATATATATATATATATATATATATATATATATATACATATTGTTAAGTTAAGATATTTAGTTTGCAATAAAACACAGAAAAATGTTTTTAATATCCATGAAATTGGCTTTATTTGAAATATAATTTTTTGGTATTAATGTTTGATTTTGATTTGGGGCATGTGGCCGCCGTGGCCGGCGCGTGCATGGCGTAATCTTGAGGTATAATTTTCACACACTCTTCTCATTAAATCAGGCTGTATTTCGGCAATAACGCGTCGAATGTTGACTGCGAAGTGCTCAATTGTTTCAGGTTTATCGGCGTAAATATGCGATTTTACATCTCTCCAAAGAGAATTATATAATAGCGTCATATCGCACGAGAGAGGTGGCTAGTTAACAGGTCCATTTCGTGAAACTAATTTTTGGTCAAATCTTCATTTCAGTGAATTAATTTATCGCGCGGTGTGTGGCATGTGGCGCGTGGCGCCGTGCTGCTGAAACCATATGCCTGCAACAATAATGTCTTTCAATTGAGGCACGAAAGTTACTCTGTCCCGCTCACCGTTGACTCTAACGTTCTGACCAACATCATTCTTCAAGACATATGGACCCATGATTCCACAGGCCCATAAAGCGCACCAAACGGATATTTTTTTTGGATGTAATGGTTTATGGATCATAGCTCCAAATGCGGCAATTGTGTTTGTTGACGTAGCAATTTAACCAGAAGTGTGCTTCATCACTGAACAAAAGTTTCAAAAATCTCAAAACACATAGAAAACACGTTTCGGATTGTTTTCGGGTAAAATCGCTTTAGGAAGTAGAGGATGATTTGGGGAAAATTGACATTTTTATGTCAAAACTCGAATAATATAACGTTTTAGGGTTTATTTATTAGAAAACTTTAAATTTCATCTAACATCTGCTATTCTGTGCTGAAATTAAATTAGAGGTTGAATGTGTAGAGGTGGAATGTTATTGACTAAAATTTCGAAGTTTTTTTTTGCTAAAACAGCGTAAAATGTCTCAAAACACACAAAACTTGATTCTGGAACGAAAACTTTTTCGTCTGTCGGTCGGTCTGTCTGTCGGCATGTACGTCTGTCTGTTAATAGGCGCAATTGTGGCCTACTTGCTTGGCGTTGGCCTCCCCACCACTGCTGCTACTATTAGGCGCAATAACCTTAGAACGAATTGAGATATCATCTTCAAATTTGGTATCCAGTTAGCACCCGACAAAGGAACGCTTCTAATTGTTTTTGGGTAAGATAGCTTTAGGGCGTAGGGGATAAATAAGGGGTGATTTTTTCAATAAAACTCGAGTTATATAAGGTGTCAAAAGTTTATCGGTACAGGAATACAAATATTTTCTTTGTGGTCAAGTCATGAGCCCTAAATTCATTCCATGAGCCCTAAATTCATGCCATGAGAATGTATCGAATCGAATGTAGCGAATAAATTATCACAGCGATGTGGAAGTTATGATTCAATCTGCAGCACTATTTTACAAGTGAAATGTACTTCTTATTTACAATACATGCTTTAAGAGAATCGTCATAAAGCAAATTATTTTTTTTTGCATTTGACACCAAGTCCAGGAGTTTGTGTTATAAGGGTTCGGTTGATTTTATAGAACTATTAATAAATAATATAGTAAAGTATTTTATCAAATTAAGTTATTAACTAACCCATTTAGCTTATTGTGTATAAACGCAATGCTTCATTTATGTATTCCAACAATCTGTGTCTTTGGAATCGAAAACGAGAAGAATAGGTAACGACAATCTGCGCCTGGAAGAGTTAATCTTTTGTGAAATTCCAGTTGGAGTTTTTGTTTTGAACGAACGTGAAAGTGCAGAGCTCGCGATTCATGCCAGAGGGGCGGTAACAGTATGCGTCACGATGCCCGGCGTCGTATTTGTATGACTTTTTGCCGACGGTAAGCGCTAAGTGGATAAATAAATATTTCAGAGCTGGTTTGCTTCGTTTCCAAGCAAATGGAAATGCTTGTTTTCACACCTCTAGATATATTGTGCCGGTTCTATTTTCTCTCTAAATTGAAAACCTGTTTTCAACTTGATAAAAAATAAAAATAAAAATCTACACTGCTTTGTTTTAAAAATGCAGGCTGACTGGATACATTGTTGAATTTTGTTGCCTACTAAATAAACCAAATATTTTACGTCCACAGTTTTAGACCACAGTGGATTTGTCAATGCTGAATTACTTGTGTTGTAGCCTAATAGTAAAATGTGTTTTTATGTATATATTTTTGTTTGCCTACGTATTGCTTTAAAAATGTTATGAACCCTTAACTAACAATATAGTTTTCATGTTTTATGTAAGTTAATATCCACCTTAGTGTGATTATAATATTACTATCTCCGCTATTACCAGCTTTAAACTTTTTTCGAGTTAAGACTTAGTATATTTCGAACATTTTCAAAGCTGTTAAAAACAATGCCTGGGTATTTTATCACTTAAAAAACAATTTTTAGGTGAAAAAGTTTTCTTCATTGCTTATAATAAGATGTAATGAATTTACTATCTTGTCTGGTCAACTCTTAAGACCGGACAACAAATCTTGGACGCTACTTATAATCCACTGGCCTAGGTCTTACGCTAATTGTATTTTATAGTAAAACATGTGTACAGTGTTCAAATTTCGCTACAGCGACAACCTCAACTGGCCAAGACGTTTTTGATTAGATGTTCCCGGGCCTTTCTAAACATCTTCACATACACTATCAATATTTGCTCGTAAGCGAATAGAACATAGTCTTCCAGATCTTAGCGAGTCAGTTACGTCTTTATGGGAAATGTTTAAAATAGCGTTGTTGGCTTTTCAGGGAAAATCTGAAGTTGAATTGCGACGGTATGCTGTTTAAGTCAAAACAATTCATCATTTTCAGAATGAAATTTTCATTTTGGTTTTTGCTTTATTGTGAACTTCTCTATCATTAATCTACAGACCGATACGAATCAACAAGATTTCATAAAAATCCTTAAGCTGTCAAAATCGCATCTCAGCACACGCACAAGCTTATAACCAATGTGTGATATTTGCAATGTATAATTAATATTAGTAAATAAATAATATATTTTGTCGCAAATAGGCATTGAGTCTGAAGCCAAGATTTGCTACACACACAGGCTAAATAATAATAATAATAATAATAATAATAATAATAATAATAATAATAATAATAATAATAATAATAATAATAATAATCATATTTGCATTTCACAAGTTGTCAGAGATACCTAGATTATTAAGTTTGTCGTTCCAAGCTTTATCTAAAATTTGTCAAAACGATCTGTCAATTATATATGACAATATAACCTTTTCAACATATATAATTAAGTCTAGAAAAGCCTTTGTGAAAGAGAACTTAATTTAAATGTTTTAATACTTTTGATCCGTGAACACAAACTTACTTCTCTTTTATCGATGAAATGAAATTGTGTTTATTATACAAAAACTTTGAGCCTTGAGCTCTCCTAAAGAAACAAAACAATTTTTAAGCCTAAAACACGTTTTCTTCGAGCTAGAAACTTGTTGTTTAGAGTGTACTATATTTTCTATAAAGATAATGTATTTACCAAATTTCATTATATATAGCTTTGTTATTATTTTTTTTAGAATAAATAATTTTCCGGAATAAGTTTAATGCATATAACTCAGTTTTCTATTTCTATAAAGTCAAAGTGTGCACCAGATGTGATTAAAATAACTTTGTTACTTTTATGTAATATTAATAGAGGATGTCTATAGGTACTGGCGATTATAATACTCTGCCTTTGGCAGAGATCTTTGAATTATGGTCCACAGTTCACAGTCCTGCGTATTATGAACGAAGAACACAAGTAGGACATTGTTGTGGTTGGTTATTTTTCTTAATAAAGCTTTAACACTTTTTTGTCATTTGTTTTCTGGTATTGTATTTCATAGCCTACTATCCTCAAAACGGTTTTTCACAAAATTGTCAGTGCAATTACAAGATTTCTCAAGCATGTTGTACATCATTGGAAAGCTATTTTCATATGCACACATCACATGAGCAAAAAATCCAATATGGCTGCCATAATAAAAACAAACGTGGATACCTGTAGCTCAAAAACAAATGACAATCCAAACTTGAGAATAGCACAAAAAGATTACTCTGTAAAAAGTGTCCTGATAATGTGCAAGTCTTAGATATGTCAGATCAACGCCTACTTAGATATTGAAGAAAAAAGAAATCGAGAAATTTTGGTTTTATGATAATAACTCGAAAACGAAGAGAGGCAGGGCAAAATACAAGCCATGTTTGGAACGAGCATGAAATTCTACAAGACATTGTTAATTTAACCGTTTCCTTGTCTCTAATAATAACGGAGATAGCAATACATTCTCATCCAGTTTGGGACACACTATATATATATATATATATATATATATATATATATATATATATATATATATATATATATATATATATATATATATATATGTATGTATGTATGTATGTATGTATCATACCGAAAACTCAAAAAATAATAGATCAATTTTTGTTAATGGCTTGGATAAGTTCGTTAGCCAGGAAAATATAACTAGGTTTTCCGGGAAAATTTTGAGTTTTCTTTAAAAAAATAATTTTATCTCCGAAAATAAAAAAAGCTATGGTAACCAAATTTGGTAAGTAGGTTAACATTATAAAATGTCAACTGTATGCCAAAATCTAAATCTGTGTGTTAAAAGAAAAAACTTATAAGCATTTAATGAAAAAATATTTGGTGCCAGATCATTTCTATGAAAATTCATTACCATAACGCACTTGCCGCGTTAAGACTTTTTGAAGTTTCAATAAAGGTAAGAAACCTTACCTTTCATGTGACACAAACACAATACACCCTAATTTAGTAATGTTTTAGTATTATATTGCGACTGATTCAAATTTCAGAGCATACCGTAATGTATTTTGCTTTAAAACAGATATGTTATACAAAACCAAAATTAACAATTCAAAACCACCAATACTTTTTATGCGTTACGAGATAAGCAATTTTTTAATGCGTGCATAAGATTTTCGTCTGTGATAAAATTGTTTTAAATTACGCATGCAATCAGAGTTGCCATATGTATCATTTCCTGTATTAATTACCATTAAAGAGTTGTATAAAAGGTTGTCGTAACTTGACGTCATAAATCTTTCTCTAATGTGAATTTTAATTATAGACATTGAAATTCACGTTATAAATAATAAATACAATGTAAACTAAATGATCTCATAAATTGCAAAATACGACGATAAAATTCCATCTATTTGTTCCTTCCGCCCATCTCGGACATTGTTTATTACTTTAAGCGGCATAAATATTTATAGAATTCGTCTATATTGACGTTATTTATTTTTATTTATTATCAAATTTGCTTCATGCAGTATGCATCGTGGCTTATCAGGAATTCATGTATTCAATTATTCAAATTGGAGGCCAGGAGCCGTACGCTCTGTGGCTTATATCTCTGGCCACACAAAAATGTATAGTGGATAGAAAAGATGGTAATTGACGTCCTAATATACGTGTATGAATAGAACTTTCTGCACTTGGACCTGTAAATTATATTATGTAACTGTATATGTGCCAGACAACACAGCTATTATATTTATATAAAGTATATTTTTTCAATGTCATGTATTTACATTTTCATGTATATATAAAACGACAAAAGCGGTAAAGTATTACCATTATTTAATTAATAGGAACAAATGAAATCTTTTTTTTTTCTTCTAAATCATCCCCTGAGAAATCCAACTTCTTTTAGAATTACTTATTTGTAATAGAGAAACAGGTTTTGATAATTTTGATATACAGAATTTTGCACTTAAAGCTTAACGGTAGATCCGAGATTATGGTTTTTTGTTAAACCTTAAGGTGGTTGCCTATATACATGTTTAAAAATATAATCCAGAATGTTGCTAAAATCAACCACTAACGGGGCGAATCTAGATTCTGGCGTGAATTATAACAGGATCATTCGTATGTAGTATGTATGGTTGATGATTTCGGACATTCTTTTATTTCGGACATTCTTTTTTAGCTGAAATTTGGGAGCATATGCCGTACATGACGTGAGCACCCACGTGAGTTACCACTCCTAATTTATTTCCTAATCTTACCTGTGGAATCTTTATACTATTCCTAAATAGTACTGATGATTTTATTTCACATTCCACTTTAATGATGTTCATATTACTTATCACCCGTTTTGTTAAAATCCAACTTATTTTCACCTACTTCAAAATTATGTTATTGAATATATTTTTTAAAACGTAAATCCTATGGTTTTTGCAATAATAATTTTGATACGATCTTACTAATCTAGCTAGTGAGAGTAGGTAAAATTTTAGAAGGCACCTTAATGATTAATTTAATTTAAACCAGTGTACATTTTTGTCAAGTATCAGCAAATCAATACATATATGTTTCATTAGGTTAAAACTCTGAACGAACACGAAGCAAGGGTGTTTGCTCATTTAGAGAATTCATAAGGCAAAAGTACATATATGATTAATAAATAATGAGTCTTTATTTTAACGTATTACGGCTTTCATTCCTCCTCCATTATTCATAGCCGCTTTTATTTTCGAACCCAAAGTAATAACTCAACAGCTGTACCTATGTGTTTTCACATTAAATATTCATACCTCTTTATAATAAAATCCCTTGAATATTAGATACATGTAACATCAATAAGTTTGAAAGTAGTAATATCTATAATACCAATTTCCTAGAAACTTTTGAAATTACATAAGTAAATATTTCATTATACGATAATTGGAATATTGTTCACATGCAATAACTTAAAGTTTGGTTCTGCGAACAACTCAAGGTAGCAAAACTATTGTTTCTAAAAAATAACTTCTATTTAGTTTTAGATTTCAAATTGTAACATGGAAACTTATTGGTTACGAGGCAAGCTAATAAAGGCAACAAATGGTAACATTTTTTAACGAGAAAAGCCGACTTGATATGCAACTTCGTCGCTTAACTTAAGTGTCTGCTGTTTATAGGAGACATGGTGAAAGAACGCGCGGTATATCAGCGTCAACTCTAGTCCTCGCACTATTAATTGCACGTTCGTGACAGATCCTCCACTATTAACACTGAAATTATAGTAAAAATAATTTTGATCCTGTTAATATCGTTTAACCTTTACTATGCAATAAGATTCCGACTTAACCCCAAAAGTTAACTGTATGCAAGAGAAAACAACAACTACTTCATCGTGTAACCTAAGCTTATATAGTATAGCCTTTTATAAGATTATAATTTAATATCGAATGGTTTTAAGAGGGGTCATGTAAGTAATGACTTTCGTTTTTGTTCGCATCTCCAATTAAATTTATTCATATGATTTGTTAAAATTTGTTAAGTCATCCCTAACTTTAAATATTTTTGTTTAATTATCATTACAATATCGCATCACTTATGCAAGGTGTCCGGTGATGAGTCGGCCATGCCTTAATGTTAGGTTTCTTAGATCAAATTAAGCGGATCTAGACCAGCCCACTTTAGCACCATTTTTCCTCTTCTAAAACTGATGGGCCCGCAAAACAAGTTTCTTCGATTTTTTCACGATAATTTACTTGGTTTTCAGGATATTTATTTCAAACTTGGTATGAGTGGGTTTTCAGGGGAGCCAAATAATATTAATATTAATTCAATGCTGGTACAAGATATAGGGCGCTGTCAGCGGTCCACATATTATGACACTTCATTGGTGGTATTGTATTATGAATGCTTATTTTGGGAAAGCAAACTATTTCTATAAAGCGCGTTCAGTTTACTCAAAAATCATAGGAAAATGTATTTCGCTAAAACTTAGCGGTTTTTTAGTAATATGAGTTTAGAGGTTATGTCAAAAAATACAGTTAATATTGGGGGTATCTTTCGGGCATTACACAGTAATGGGCATATTATTGCACTGGGTAAATCTATCTGCAAAGCTCAACGAATTATATGGCATTATGTAGATATCATATTCCTAGTGTTTGTGGTTTTTGAGCTAGTCAGAAATAAAACAAAAATGATCTATAACCATTATATTGTTCAAGAACATACTGTATGTTATTGCAGTTTTGTATCCGCATGGAATTCTCAGAAGCATTTGTGTACTTTAAAATATCATACGCGTATATATTATAATTAACGTATGCAATTTTTTCTCGTATCTTGTATAGTATACATTGAGCTTTATCGTAGAAATGCGACATATATGTAAACAGATAAAAACTTAAACTAACTTATTCTGCGAAAATTCACCAAAAGTTGTAGGCTAAACCACTATAACTAAAACTGCTTCCAAAACATTAGATAAAGGGTCTATTTGAGATGAATTTTCTGCAAGTATTTTAGTAAAATGACGGACAATGGCGGTTGAAGCTAAAACTTAAGGGTTTGCAGAACACTCTTCTTGCGACATTTTTCTACATAATCAGTATTCGTTTCAGGTTCTTTGCCTAAATGTTGCCAATTTTGACGTTTCAAATCGCGACTTTGACGTTTTAAGAGGAAAAACTATGCAATTTTGAAAATACTTTATCTGGCATTTCTTGACTTTTTTCGCCAAACAACCTAATCCTTGTCTGTAATATACACTAGATTTTGTTATTCACACAAAATATTTAGGTCTTGTGCGTTTTCTGATCATCAGTGGCACCCAACATTTTTTCTTTAAATGCCTATAACTTTTTTTCTTTTAACTTATAGAGATCTAGATTGATGTCTAGTATACTTTTTATAATACATACTTGCTTACCAGATTTGGTTGCCGTAGTTATGTTATTTCCGATGATATAAAAAATTTCCGAAAGAAAATCTAAAATTTTTCCGGAAAACTGTTCCGATTTTCCTGGTTAACGAACTTCTCCAAGCTACTTGCAAAATGAAGGTATTCGCCAAATTTGATTTCATTAGTGAATTTTTTCTATGAAAATTCACTGAAAATTAAATGCTGGTCGTTGGTAAGCACATTACTTGAGAGCGGCTGGACCGATTTGGCTAATTTTACTTTAATTATGTTCGCTATAGCCCGAATAAGGTTTTTAGGGAAATACAAAGTTGCCTAGACAATTGGAAAATTCGGCAAAAACTAAAAGTCCTTTTTCTCGGATTTATTTTGCTACGTGCGCAAATGTCGTTTGGAGCGGACAACATCTGTAGGGTCAGCTAGTATCTAAATAAATAATGTTATTAGTATGAATGAGATTGTTCTATTATTTATAGGTTTATTAGTGAATTTTCTTAAAAAAAAAATTCACTAATGAGGAGATCCCGACTTTTGAATTTTCAAAAAATTTGTTCAATTGAGCGCAAACTAGGAGCCCTAAAACCCATGATGTCCGCGATCAATTTCAATTTATATATATATATATATATATATATATATATATATATATATATATATATATATATATATATATATATATATATATATATATATACGTATTTATGTCTCACACCGATAATTCAAAAAATAAACGGCCGATTTTGATCAAATTTGGTGAGTACCTTCCTTTTGCAAGTGGCTTGGATGAGTTCGTTAGCCAGGAAGATCGGCCCAGGTTTCCCGGTAAATTTTGTTTTCTTTCGGAAAAAAATAATATCTCCGGAGATAACAAAGTAATGGCCACTAAATTGTACGCGTGTTAACATTATAAAGAGTGACCCACGTACCAAAATCTGGGTCTGCAAGTTAAAAGACAAAAAAGTTATGTGCACTTAAAGAAAAAAAAAGGGGGGTTTTCCTCAAAACGTCAAAGTCGCGATTTTAAACTTCATAATTCGCAACATTTAGGCAAGGAACCTGAAACAAATACGAATGTAAAGAAAACGTCGCAAGAAGAATGTTCTGCAAACTCTTAACTTTCAGCTTCAACCGCCATTGTCCTTCATTTTACTAAAATATTTACAGAAAATTCATTTCAAATAGACCCTTTCTGTGATGCTTTGGCTGTAGGTTTAGTTGAGTTGATGATTTGGCTGTAGGTTTAATTTATGGTTTAGCGGTCCAAAATTTTAAACTAATTTTCGTAGAACAAATTATTGAGCAGACCGCGACTTTTCAATTTTACAAAAATTTCTTTAAATGAGTGCAAACCAGGCCCCCTAGAACCCGTATCCGGGTTTACTTTCAGTTTTTATCTGTTTGCATATATACAAGGTGACGCATTTCTACGGTAAAGCTCAATATAATTGTTATTATAACAAGATACGAGAAAAACTGTATAGTTAATTATAGTGTATCTTAACCTGCATCATATAAAAATATTGTGACAATCACAGGCTGGTCCATAAGTCGTTGGTGATCCCTGCAATTGTTTTTTTCGAACACCCGTATATTAGTGCATATTTGCATTTTTTATCGAAACGAATGCATGTTTGTAAGAAAAAAATCGAGACGCAGTAAGTGCGTTTTGGTAAAACCTAAGGTTTTTTGACTAGAAACCAGTTATCTCGGAAACATTTTAAGCTTATTTTCGAAAATGTTTGTAGATTTTCAAACAATAAGTAATTTTGATAAAATATACATTGTTTCTACTATATAGGCTACACCGGTAACCAGATTGATGCCTGCTTGCATTAGAGGGACATATTTGCTATTAAAAACATTTTTATGTAAATTCACTTCCATAACGCACTTGCTACGTGCAGACTTTTTTATATTAAATTGTGTTTACTCGGGGTTAATATTAGCGAGTTCAAAATGAAAAGTGGTATATTATAAAATGAATGTTTGTAATTAATATTTATTTAATTTGCATGAGTAAAGAAATATATATTTTATTTTTCATGTTATATAAATAAAATTGTTGATTGCATTGTTTGTTTTGTTTTAATTAAAAATAATCGTCATTGGGCACCAAACACATGCAGTGTCAAGAAAATATAAATATGTATTGTTATTTGTAAATAAATTTCTCTTGGAATGAATACACAACAAAACTACTGGTACCGGAAAATTATTATCCCTTACCTTAAGTTGTCTGTTGAAATGTTGCTAATATTGCTATTTTAATTGTTTGCTAATTAAAAATTATTTAATAAAAATCAAATTTAATGAAATTTACGATGCGATGCGGTTAGAAAATTAGCCTTGAAAGTGATCTTTCATTGGCCACAGATTCAAGAAAAAGTCACAGTATAATAACATTTAAACTGTGTTTATTTCATGTCTTGATTCAGCAAAGCATTGAATTTAAAAGAGATTACTTTTAACGCAGTATTGTAGAAAAAAAGTCGCTGATGAGGAGATATAATGTGTTTACATATATATTACACCGACAAGTCAAAAATAATGGGTCGATTTTGATTAAGTTTGGTAAGTACGTTCCTTTTATAAGTGGCTTGGATGATTTCTTTATCCAGGAAAATTGGACCGTTTTCGGGAAAAAATGTTTTCCGTTGTCCATATCCACAGATTTGTCTTCAATGGATTTCAATGAATATATATATATATATATATATATATATATATATATATATATATATATATATATATATATATATATATATATATATATATATATTCCCTTGAGGAAGACAAGATTTCGGTTATTCCTGTAATATTGATTGTGTTTTTAGGTTGTCTCTGTTCTCTGTCCTCGTATAGTTCTCAGAATTAGTCAAGTTTACACACAGTCTATTACACAGAATTGTCAATTCAGAATGGTCATCGCGATAGTGCGTATTTGGCAGTGATGCGTACTTTCCAGAGAAGCGGGCTGGAGCTCGGATCCGGAAGCATAGATCTGACACGGGAAATGTCAGCATTGTGTCGTTATCGACGAGACTCTATTCCTGTGTGGCCTGTAATAATTATATTACTCACAGTAAGACCATATGAGGGTGGAAACAGAATGGCCGGAGTGGACACAACAGAGAATAGACTAGAATAGTCCACAGATCAGATGATGTTAGTCCAATGCTGTCAATACAGAATATTGATCCCAATTAAATAGCTTTTGTTGCGTTAATTTACTTATATATATATATATATATATATATATATATATATATATATATATATATATATATATATATATATATATATATATAATTGATTACATATACAAAATATCTTACCAATATTATTGTTATCAATTGCATGCTGTACGTAGTTGATATTCATCAGATATACAGTGTGGGAGATTTCGAGTGGCGAGACCACTGGAATCTCGAAAACTATAGAAATTTGATTAAGCCAGACACAAGTTGCACAATCATAAAAGCATCTCATTAGTTTTTTCATATTTTTTTATAGGTAACTCGATACAGGCACAAAAAAATAAAAACTGATATTTTTTCTTTCATTGTTATTAAGAAACTGATACATTTTGCCTCAGTTATCGTTTATTTTGTTGTAAGGTTTACCTTGAGAATTTTGGACATTTTATCAATATTAAAAAGTAAAATAAGTAAAATTAAGGATTAGACGTGGTCCAGGAACTAAAGAAGCGGCGCTGGCCCTTAAAACAATACTTGAGCTAGAGCATTTGATAATGTGTAGTGGGACATATTGTTCCATTTAAATAACAAAGCTGCATTGGATGTAAGTGCATTAATCAGAATTTATACAAAAATCCAAGCACCATAATAGATATTAACCCATATAAAATTGAAGCTGAAATAAAGAAAAGTCGACGGCAAGAATGCCTCTTATCGCCATGTTTGTTCAATCTGTTTATAGAAGATACAATAATTAGGCTAAAGGAAGAGACAGGACAAATCAAGATAAAAGAAGAACGTCACGCAGATGACGGTGCTGGGAGAAAAAACGGAAAAATAATTACAAGTAATGCCCAGTATGCTGGATAGTATAATGAAAGAAATCAGAGTAAAAATTCGAATGAGGACAATAAAAGTAGTAAAGAAAAGTCTATATATATATATATATATATATATATATATATATATATATATATATATATATATATATATATATATATATATATATATATATATATATATATATATATATATATATATATATTAACACGGATCTTGTCATTAGTGAATTTTTTTAAGAAAATTCACTAAAAGTAAGGATATGACTGCGAAAATTGATATAAAGCTACCCACAAGACCCACAACTTGAAAAAGCAGAAATGTTTACACACTTCGAGGGTCTTAGGAAAAGAATCGCGATGGCAAAGCGAGCATTCGATAAACAAAACACTCTACTGTAATAAACATTTTGACCTGACCATATAAAGAGGTTCATAAAGTCATACGTATGTTGCATGTATGGGGAGCGAAGATGGACTTTCAATGAGTTGAACATGATAAAAATAGAATGTTTTGAAATATGGAAATGGAGGAAAAGGTCCGGACGCAGTAAGTTTAATTATGGTAGCGATTTTTCATAAAAGTATTTCAATTCACGGAGAATGGCAAAATAATTATTTTCATAAATACAAATTTGTTTGAGAAAATATGTTTTTTCCGGAGAACTGGTTCGATTTGGTTGGCTAGCAAACTGATCCAAGGAAAAATTATGAATTGCGCATTTCATTTTCTAAATAACTGGAAGAAGTTAGTTAGCCAGGCCGATCGAAACAGTTTTATTGTGAAAATGTTACATTTTTTTCTGGGAAATTTTTGCATCTTCGAAAATAACAGATTTCTTTAAGTAACGTTGTGAACATAAGTTTAACAGTATTCAGGATTAAATAACTGAAACGAAATTGTCAGGCATTTTATATTTCTAATTTCTAAAAGCGTCTTTTTTACTTAAAAACGCACATAAATATAATATCAGTTTTAAAAAATTATATTTGAAGCTGTATTTAAGAGTTTAAAGAACACAGATTTTGTTAGTTTCTTCGTTTGCCTGTGAAGAATTCAATTATTTAATATTGGTGAACTGAAACACAATATTGTGAGTAATTTACTCTTCTCTCAACGAATAACCAAAAGCGTTTAGTATTGTTTAGTTAGTTAATATAAATGGGCGGTATTCGAATGGAGTTTGTATTATTTTTTTGTTGTAGTTACATTTTCTATAGACCATTCTAAGAGTGTTTATTTATAGGTAACATAAAAATGGTCATAACAAATTATATAATTTATTTTTAAAAATCATAAATAAATATTTAATTTTAATTTAAAATTTTGATGTTATTTTATAGGTACATAAACAAAAATAAACTATATGTATTTTTTAAGATTCCCGAAGAATTCGTTTAAAATGACGCCAGTTCTACTCCACCAATGTTAGATGGCGTTATATAGCCAATATTTTTACACGGCAGTTGTTCTGAAATAAAGTATGTCCTGTATTGTCACAGATACTTAGGATATTAAATCTGAAAATGTTAAGTTTTATTTGACATTTGTCAAACCAATTTGTCAATTATATATAAAACAATTTATGGAAATGTGCTGGCGCAATGCACTTGCTGCGTACAAACTTTTACTACTTGTTATGTATGACTTGTCCGTTTATCACTGATGAGAAATATTTTCCGAACTTATTTTGGTAAATAAAAAAGAGAGCAGGTTTCAATTACAAACTCTATAATTTAAGTTGGTGCCAAAACAACGCAAGACGGTGTATTTCTCTGCAAATATAGCGAAATTAAGAACAATAGCTGTCGACGCAAAAGGTAAAAATAGTGTCAACGTGCCAAACTGTATCTATCAGTAGTCGATTTATCTAAAGCTATCCGTGGAGTAAACTGCAAATTGACCTTGTATCTAAGCAATTAATGACATTCTGAAAATTTTAGTTATCTTAACTAGAAACAATCTATAAAAATTGTAACTTGAACAAGCACAAGTTTGAAACATAGTTGTGATGATGTTATCTAGAACTTTCGTTGAATATTAATTATTAATAAATATTATCATTATGTCGTCTAACCCAGAAATATACATTATATATTAAATTCATTCAAGGAATATTTACGTCACAAATTAGCAAAATACGACAATATTGTGCGGTATCAAACCAACTACATAAAAATATGAAATAATATTTTCCTTCAATTAAACCGTTGAATTTGCCGATACCGACTGACATTGGCAGATTGTCACTACTAGAAAGGCAAATGACAGCGGCACAAAGTTGAGAGATAAATAGAATTTAATATATTCTTTTAAAGTATCATGAGGTTGGTTCGTAATTTAAAATTTATGGGTACCAACCGCAGTTACTGGATGGATTTAATTTTTCATCAATAATAATTGGGATTATGTGTATGCCCTCTAAGATTCAAATGTTATTTTATTACTGACTGTTGTGTCCTTGGTCAATTAAATTTCCCTACTCTAGGTAGACGACATGCATACTCTAACCATCCTTGTCAAAGTTGAATGTGCGAAATGCCGTATGGGATTTTAACTGATGTCGTAGATTGTTTATTTTCTACAAACGTTTTTTGAATAACTTCTTTACTCGTGGGTGATTTAATTTAAAATTTGGTTAACAGCTTTATTGTGACGTCCCCTATACACGTGAAAATGTTCGTTCGAATGACTTTAACACTTCAAAAAATATTGCGTTTTAAATTTTTTCTTTTCATTTTTTTAAAAGAAAAATTAGACCTACACTGCTCATCTACGAACTTATTCAAGCCATTCATGAAATTTTCCAAAACTTCTTCCATCGATACCTCTCTATGAATTTTCTTAATGAAAATTTACTAAAAATGTTTACTAAAGAACATTGAGAAGACGGAGGAAAACTATTTTGAGCTGTCAGAACTTTATGGCAACGGTATTTCAAGGACATGTACTTATAAAAAAGGGTGAAACCTCTGAACAATTAAAGAAATGGAGAAGCTGCCATGAAATGAATCATTACTGACAGAATCGTGTTTGGTGCAAGACAACATTGCCTGTAGACTGTGATCCTGATGAATTTTAAAACAAAATAACTAGGATCTCTTCTGATAATTTTCTTCTTCCATGTCGTTATTTCATAATAATTTCACAATTTGGTTACAATTATTTAAAAAAAAAGACTGTAAAGAATCCGACTGGACCTCCACAGACCAAGCAAACTCGGGCAGTACCATGCATTATTTATATAATATTGACACTAATTAGTTATGACGACGTGACTTGTGTATTTATATAATTATTATATTTGTATTCGCCGTACTGTAATAATAATAATAATTTAATTAAAGCAACGTAATATATTTATTCAATTATGTGTTAATATATTCAATACAATGAACGTGTTATTTGCTCAAATCCAGTTTCCAATGAAGTGATTCAGTAGTCAATGATTTAGTCTTCACTATAGTTTAATGCCTCATTACATGGTCACTTAATTTAGTAAGAGCTTATTTATATTTTGCCCACTCAAAGTAAAAATTAGATATAACGTCATCGGTTTCTTTAGCCTTATAAAGGAAGGCACAAACAATATATACAGTGATGTGCAAATCTGTGGAACCAAGCAATTATCTCTGGAATTTTAAGAGAGATTGAAATGAAATTTGAGGGGTGGATATTACAGTAAATTGCGTATTTACTTTCAGTTTTTTCAAATATTTTTAACTTCCGGTTTCACCGGAAGTAGTAGCGATTTTAAAATGTGTAATGCAACACCCTGTATATTATTCTAGGTTCTCATAGAGGATTTTATTACGAGTCCAAAAATGTTGAGTTTGATATTGTTTATTTCAATGCCAACCAAGATATTAACAAAAACGTATATATTTTTTGAGACAGCACCTAATGAGATGTAGTACCTTATTAAAGAAACACAACAATCACATTATGAACCAAAATCGGATAAATTACAAAACACTGTACATAATATTACATAATAAACAGAAGTAATCCTAGACTAACCTTATGTAAGTATTTAAGTGTTCAAACTGAGCACCGTCTACTCCTTGGCAGTGGCCAGGTCGGTGTGTAAATTCTCTCATAACATTGGTTCTTACGTCTTTGGTCTGTTAACATAAAATTTGGGCTTAAAATAACCACATAGAAAAAAAGTCCATTGGGCTAAGGTCGGGGGATTGCGAAGGCCATTCAATGGTACTTCTTCTTCCAATCCACCTGTGATAAAATGTCTGGTCTAAACGATCTTGAACAATGCGAGCGTAATGGGGTGATGCACCGTCTGCTGGACCCAGATATTATTTGGCAATTGTTCACTTACCTCGATCGTTGGAATCACTTGTGCCTCTAAAAGCTGTAAATACCTCTCTTCGTTTAAAGTTTCTTGTAAGAAGAATGGCCCCATAATTTTGTCATTGTAAATACCGGCCGGAATTTCAATTTCTGGGGACGTTGCATATGAGCCTCCTGCACCCAGTAAATATTTGCGATCAATAGCGGCAGTAATGTCGATTAACTCTACCGTTCAAACACAAACGTAGCCTCATCAGAAAACACCACATTTGTTACAAAATTATTCTCACGGTTGCAAATATCCACCATTGTTTCACAAAATTCTAACCGTCTGTCGAAATCGTCTTCGAAGTGTTCTTGAACAAGGAGAATTTTGTACGTATGATATTTTCCTCGCCTCAATATCCTTCCGAACGACGGCTAATTTCGTGCATATTAGCGGGTTTAGCAGTAGACAAATGAGAATTTTCCTCTACAGATATATCAAAATTGTGAGCTACATCAATGCTATTTAGGGACATGTAAAAACTGACCATGGGTTACAGTTTGCCATAATAAAATATCCGTTTTAACTAGTTTTTGTCTTTGTGTTGAAAATTTTTCAAATTAAACAGGAAAGTCATTTTTTTATTGTGAGAAATTGTGCTCAGATAATATTGCAGTATTTTTACGTCAGAAATCCACTATTGCCCTGTGTTCCATTAATTACGGGAGGTCTATATGTTTTATGTGTAATTATTACGCCCTGGCGATTTAAAGCTTCTTAAGTTACTAGTTGTCTAGCTATCATTTTAACTTTTTTTATAACAATCTTAATAATTGCTATTGCTAAATAAGAAGATACTTTTGGCATTGAATCATAAGTCTATCTATATAAATATTATTAGTTGAATTCCTAAGTGGCGCTAAATCACCACTTCCCGTTGGCCAAAGAGGAACGCGCTAGTACCTAAATGATTTTGATAAGAAACGTATCAACAAGTTCCGAAAAAAAAAGAATAACAAATGTTTGTATAAGAAAACAGACAAGAAGGCGGGATATTAAATTACTATATTGAATATAATCTGGTTGCGTTAGTTTTGATGGGTGATTGTAAATTTTACAATTGTTGATAAATGTTAGGAGTAATTTAAAACTGACGGATTGGCTATCACCCCGACAAAGTGTCAAATACACATATCAATTTTTTCCTACATTTATTTATTTTTTATCACAACTTTCACCATGGGACTATATACGTACAATGAACAATCACTTTTTTTGGCTACCATAACAAAGTTGCACCTAGTTTTATTCTTCTTTATTCATTTTGTTTACTTTTTTGACTGGGTATTTATTTAGATTAATTTTAGATCGTACAAAGCAAGAAAGCTTTAGCTTGCATAATGGCCTAGGTACAATTTACGAATAATCTGGACATAATCAGTAAAATAAATATTGATAGTTACTTCGATGACTTGCGATTTTGATAGTATATTTTCATAGATGGCATGACTATCTTTGCACCATATGTCTTAAAAGTACAATGTGGAGAACGCAAGTGATCACAATACGTTGGAGTTTTTATTCGCTTAATTTATTTATCGCTCTATGACACTAACTCTGTAAGCGAAACGATCGCAGGTCGAAAACCGCATTCTGATAGATTCGGTTCTCCAAATTGTACTTATAAGACATTTGGTACAAAGATAATTATGCTATCTATGAAAATATAGTAAGTAATTGCTTATCAACTAAGATATTAATAGGAGTGAATAGAGATGAATTGGATTCTCCAAATTGTACTCATCAGTGCTTATCCAGGCTGTCACTCACCAAATGTCATATTCAAAAGTACATTCGAGTCTGATTTTCAGCAAACAGTGCTTTCACTTGGAACCTGTGATGACCACTGATAAATACACCTGGAGAACCCAAATTACCACAACTAAATTTAGAATTTGTCATCCTCTGATGACGCTAGCTTTGTTAGTGAACCGATATTCAGGTCTTTGAAAGATGTGTTGTGGTGATTTGGGTTCTCCAAGTGTACGTAAACAGTGCTGTGTTTTTTTATAGATTTTAAACTTAGTATAATATTACGTCAGGCGAAGCCAGAGCTACCCATTAAAATAATTTTAACTTTCAGATTAACCAACCAACTAATTTCTTACACCAGTATATATAAATTAGGCAAAATCACCTACACGGCGTACGGTGAAATACACCGCTAATAGTGTGTAGCATAACAGTTGTTTGTTATTTTCGTTTTATATACTGACCGAACCGCGTATTTCAGGAAAACGTTTCTCAGATGCTTCATCCAATGCTGTAATCAATCTTAATTTACTTGAGCAACGCCCACCTTTTTAACACCAAAGTTTCACCAGAACACCTGTAGTCTTATTGCGTTATAAAAGACACGCATTCTGTCACCGGTTTGTTGTTTTACACCGAATTTAGTCGCAAAATACAAACTAGCAGTGGTTTTAATTTGTCTTATGCTAAATCAATTATTGTTTATTTTTCAATATATCTAGCGTATCTAACTGCATAAGCTGGCAGTTCGGCTCTGCCAATAGATGCTGCCATTACCACAGTTAATATTAATTGGTCTTTTAGAATAGAGCGAAAATTAAATACACACGGAGTGGCTTGTCCTGTGAATTTACAATTGTACTTTTAAGAAATTGTGCTTTGGGGCTATCTTTCAGCTTTGTCAGCTGTTGCGCTTCTCTATAATCGGTGTTGCTGTTCAAGCAAAACAAATTTGAAAGTATTTTATTTTTATTATTTACGAAAAAAATGAATGGCCACAGTTTGCGTTTTTTTTTTTAAATTAATACACTCTGGGACCCGACACCACACTATATTCCAAGGAACTTGAGTTGTAATAACCACTACAGCTGATTTGAAAACGTTCGCTCACTACTTGGCACTCGTGGCCCCGTAAGTATGATTATCGCTTATAATTAGCAATGCGGGCAAGTTTACACAATAACAGTTGCGTAGGACTTAAAACCATCACTAGATCTGATTTCGCCGTTGCCACAAGCGAGATCAAATTAAGTCTTTGAAGATGGATTTTATAAAGGAGATACCAAAGTTGTGAACAATACCTAGTTGATGTTCCCAACACATATTGCAGAATATTGACGTTCTCTTTAACCCACAACAACAAACAGGTGAGGCAAATTTAAGTATGGAACATAAGACAGAAATATTTAATTTAACTTTTGGGAAGATGAATGGGGGTGGGTTTTAACTATAACCAAGTAACTGGTTTTGGCTATCCTTTCGAGAGAGGACATCTATTAGTATCATGATAAAGGAGATGTTATATTTTCCCAGTCAAGTACGCCACACATCGGTCCGAAATGGTAGCCCTTCAATGACATTATATTATAAGAATTGCCATAACCAACGTGTAGAAATTCACTATATATATATATATATATATATATATATATATATATATATATATATATATATATATATATATATATATCTCGTGAAAAGACAGGTGTATGATTAAACATCTTTGAATAAAAAAACCTTGACGAAAAGTTGTTTTTTAAGATCAGTAACATAAACTAAAAACAAAAGCGGTCCCAAAACGCATCCCTGCGGAACTCCATAAGTATTCATCATGAGGCCGCAAAAGCAAGATTCAAAAAAGCGTTATATGTCGCCCTGACAACTAGAAATGATTTAACTGGCTACGTTAGGATATTTTAACCAAATATCTCTGGAAAATAAAACATAATGTTATGTCAATATCAGGAAAAATAACAAATCTGGCTTTAGCTAATTATAATAATATAAATTAGCCACAATTATAACAATTAAATATTAAAAATAGTAATGACAGTAACGTAGCATAGTGTCAACTTTAATATATAAAAGAAATGTTTAAGCAAGGAGAGTCTGTTAAGTTATGTGCTTATATGCAAAAGAAGGGAACTATTTTCGTAAATGAGTTTTTCAACTTTATGTCAAGTCAAGCTTACGTTTGTTGTTTTATGCCGTTATTTATGTATATGTTGAGTATCGCAAACGTAGTCTATTTGCGTACTTGTTTCTAAATACATGAATATTTTGTTGGTTAACTTTTATTTTTCTAACTTAAAGGCACAATCTTAGATAAAAGGCATAAAATCACAGATAAAACAGGGAAGGAAAGAAACAAATTTTTTTGATTACCTCACAGCAGGCTTCGGGGTTTCTAAAAATGTAGTCTACAGCGATTTCCCGCAACACATTTTTAAGTAGCAGTTGTGGTTTTTAAGTGGTAAACATTTATTTACAACAACAGAGTATTTATATTTTTATCTAATTTTGTTTTTTATTTTTTTACAGGTAAGTTCGATTTCTGAGAAGTTTGACAAAGAGGGTGGAAACCCAATAAGTGACGTGAGTATAAATATAATTATTATCCTCTTGGATATTTTAATAAAAGGGCCTGTAATAATAATTGATTGTGTCTTTAAACTTATGTCAAAAACTGTTACCTAATTAATTATAATAATCACGAAATATCTAAGTTTTCATTAAGATTATAAGTGACATATAATTATATCAATCTGTTGTTATTTTTATATTTTAAGGGTTTGTGTATTATTATGTAATTAGTTTATTTAGATGGATACAATTATTAGATAACTAAATTTACATGAAATATATTACAGTGCATCTGTAAAAAAATATATTTGGGAAACAGAACTAGACACAATTATTAGAGAATTTGACAAAACCGATTTTTTTTCATATCTATATAATAAACCTTGGTAAATAATAAAATAGTTCCCGAAGACTTTGAATTTTTTCTCAAATCAAGTTTTATTTTTAAATTGCTTAAGAAACTACAAAAACTCATGGCATCTTTTTGAAAACAGGTTTTAATTATTAAGTCTCAATAAGTACCTTTTATTAATTATGGACCTCCTTTTAGAGATTCTTTTACTGACTAGAGTTCACTTAATTTATGTGTGTGTGTGTGTGTGTGTGTTTGTTCCTTAGCGTCGGCCTATGGCCAATCACCGACGCCAATGAGCAGTTTCACCTCATCGTCCTAGACATTTTGCCAAACCCTTGTATTTGTAACTGAGTGCCTAACATCACCTCGGAAAAGCGGAACGTACAGTTATTCAACTTGCGCAACACAACACCATGCAATCAGTACTTAGTCGCTATTAGTGAACTTTCTTTAAAAAAAAATACTAGTGGAATCGCGACTTTTGAATTTGAGAAAAAATTCTTCAAATGAGCACAAACTAGGGCCCCTGGAACCCAAATCCGAGGTCAGTTTCAGACTATATGTTTATATATATATATATATATATATATATATATATATATATATATATATATATATATATATATATATATATATATATATATATATATATATATATATATATATATATATATATGTGTGTGTGTGTCACATAACACAAAAAATAATGGGCCACTTTTGATAAAATTCGGTGAATCATTTCTTTTCCCAAGTCGCTTTGATAAGTCTGGAAAATCGGACTACTTTTTTCCCGAAAATTCTGTGTTTTCTTTCGGAAAATTTTTATATCTCCGGAAATAACAGAGCTATGGCAACCAAATTTGGTACGCCGTTTTATATTATAAAAAGTTCGGGACGCAGCAAGTGCGTTATGGTAGTGAATTTTCATAAAAATGTTTTTAATAGCAAATATGTGTGTTTTTTAAAGAAAACAGGCATCAAATTTGATTACCAGTATAACATATATAGTAAAAAAAATGTGCCATGTTTCATCAAAATAACTTTATTGTTTGAAAACGTACAGAAATTTCCGAAAGTAAACTCAATGTGTAACCGAAAAAATACGTTTCTTGGTCAACCTTATAGGTTAATAGCAAATCGAGCTTCTCATAGATGAAGCATTTAATCAAAATTCGCTACCATAACGCACTTGCTGCGTCCAGAATTTCTTAACTTACAAACATGCATTATATTTTGATGGAAAATGCAAAACATAAGGCTAAAAAAAATATTTTTGTATCACCAACGACTTATGGGCCACCCTGTGATTGTAGCAATATTTTTTTACGATGTAGCTCAAGACACCATATAATTAATGTATACAATATTTTTTCATATCTTGATATATTGAGCTTTATTGATTTTTTACGAAAATTCGACAAAAATTATATACCATTAAACGATAAACTCTATAGCTAAGGCTACTGCCAAGCATCAGAGAAAGGATCTATTTGAAATGAATTTTCTGGAAATATTTTAGTAAAATGAAGGACAATGGCGGTTGAAACTAAGACTTCAGGGTTTGTAAAACATTCTTATTGAGACGTTTTCTTTCCATAGCCCGTATTAGATTCAAGTTCTTTGCCTAAATGTTGCGAATTTTGACGTTTTAAATTGTCACTTTGACGTTTTGAGGAAAACCCCAATTTATTTTTCTTTAAATGCCAATAACTTTTGTCTTTTGACCTACATAGCTAAATTTTGGTAGGTAGCTCACCTATAACGATATAAACTAGCGTACCAAATTTGGTTGCCCTTACTTTGTTAATTCCGGAGATATAATTTTTTTTATGAAAGAAAACACAAAATTTTTCGGGAAAACCTGGGCCGATTTTCCTGACTAACGAACTTATCCAAGCCATTTGCAAAAGGAAGGTATTCACCAAATTAAACAAAATCGGCCCATTATTGTTTGAGTTATCGGTGTGATACATATATATATATATATATATATATATATATATATATATATATATATATATATATATATATATATATATATATACATATAAAAATTGAAACTGACCCCGGATATGTGTTCTGGGGGGCCTAACTAGCGCTCATTTGAAGAAATTTTTTCAAAATTCAAAAGTCGGGATCTCCTCATTAGTGAATTTTTTTAAAGAAAATTCACTAAAATCAAACTATGTGCCAACACTTGGATATCTACGTTCAAAGAAAAAAAACTTATAGGCATTATAGTTTTTCTTCTTAAAACGTCGAGATTCGAAACGTCAAAATTAACATGTTGTAGATAAATAACCTGAAACTAATACGTTTTACGTAGAATACATGTAGTAAGAAGTGTGTTCTATAAATAAGTATTGATAAGTGCACTTGGAGAACCCAAATCACCAGAACACATCCTTTTAAAGACCTGACGATCGTTTCACTAACAAGCTTAGCGTCATGGGAGGATGAAAAATTCTAATTATAATTCTGTAGAATTTGTCATGCTCTAATGACGCTAACCTTGTTAGTGAAACGATCGTCAGGTGTTTAAAAATATGTGTTGTGGTGATTTGGGTTCTCTAAGAGTACTGATGGGTGCTTATCATAGGTTCCAATCTTCACTTTGTGTCCAAAAAGACTTAAGTTGCAGCTTCAGCCGTCACTGTCCTTCATTTCACTTGAATATTTGCAGAAAATGAATTTCAAATATACCCTTTCTCTCATTGGCTTTGGCAGTAGTTACAATTATAGGGTTACAATACATGAGGAATAAACTTTGTACCCCTTTTTAAGCAAATTGCGCGCACGGGGCAGTGTGAGGTTTGACATAGTTGAAGTTCATATAAAGAAGGAGAGCAGAAAGAATAAATGTATGTATAATATCTGTTACAATTAGATTAACCAATTCTTTGTTCTAACTAGACAGTAGGATTCCCAGTGGCAGGTAGCTGATGGTTAATATATTAATATGTCAATGTAAAACACATACTCTATGGTCGAACAGATGCGTTCATACGTTCATACTGAAAATTAAACTTCAATATTTCAGTTCCTAAAGAAGAAATTACAAATTTAATGAAGCAATTGAACGTTACGTTTATGAAGGATTTTAGTGAATTTTGACTAAACACAATATTTTATCTTTGTGATTTTTCTTTTGTTTCCATACATATTTTGGTAGTGTCTGCGTGCGCGCGCGCGCGCGCGCGAGTGTGTGTGTGTGTGTGTGTGTGTGTGTAATAGGCTAACTTTGATCATATTTGGTGAGTACCTTCCTTTTACAAGTTGCTTGCTTAGGTTCGTTAGTCAGGGAAATCGGACCAGTTTTTCCTGGAAAATTTTAGGTTTTCTTCTTATTTTTGTCAAAAGGCTTTTTGTGGATAATCATATTTAGCAGGTGTGTAAATAGCTTGAAGAGGTTCGTTGTCCAAGAAAATCGGACCAGTTTTTTCGGGAACATTTAAAGTTTATTTTCGAAAAATTATTGTACTTTTTGAAACAATAATGCTATGTTAATGAAATAAGGTACGCTGTTTCTACCTACGTAGGTTATACCAAATTCCATGCCTTTTATTTAAAAGACATATTTGCCATTAAAAACATTTTAATAAAAATTCACCACCATGACGCACTTGCTGCGTCCAGACTTTTTTAACTATGTACGGAATAAATAAATTATTAATAATAATTTAAAAAGTAAACTATGATGGCATGCGAACCTGGGGCCTATGGCACAGATAATCGATGTTCCACCAGCTGTGCTAACAGTGGCCACACTTCATCAGTAAAAATATAAGTATATAAAGAGACCACTTAAGCTGATGAATTGGTGACAAAAAATGAATTCACTAATATTAAGAGCATGGTGTTTGATTTCCTTGCTACTACTCTGTGTGTTATTTTGCTTTTATTGTATTTAAAGTTGTCAGTCATTTGAATAAGTAGTTATAAATGTTGGAAAAAACTCAAGCGTTAGCTGCTTATTTACTATTTTAGGCAATTCATCTACTTTGATTTAATAAAAAGTCTGGACGCAGCAAGTGCGTTATGGTAGTGAATTTTCATAGAAATGATCTGGCACAAAATATTTTATTATAACTTTTTTTTCTTGTAACATAGAAATCTAAATTTTGGTGTATAGTTTACTTTTTATATCGTAAACCTACCTACCAAATTTGGTTATCATAAATTTTATATTTTTTAAGATAAAAAAATTTTTCAAATGAAAACTCAAAATTTTCCCGGAAAACCTCGTCCAATTTTTCTAAATAACGAACTTGTCAAAGCCATTTACAAAAGGAAGGTACATGCCAAATTTTATTAAAATCGGCTTATTACTTTTTGAGATATGAATTTTTTTCAAATGAAAACTCAAAATTTTCCCGGAAAACCTCGTCCGATTTTCTTGACTAACAAACATGTCAAAGCCATTTACAAAGGTAAGGTATGTGCCACATTTTATTAAAATCGGCTTATTACTTTTTGAGATATGAATTTTTTTCGAATGAAAACTCAAAATTTTCCCGGAAAACCTCGTCCGATTTTCCTGACTAACAAACATGTCAAAGCCATTTACAAAAGGAAGGTATGTGCCGAATTTTATTAAAATCGGCTTATTACTTTTTGAGATATGAATTTTTTTCGAATGAAAACTCAAAATTTTCCCGGAAAACCTCGTCCGATTTTCCTGACTAACGAACTTATCCAAGCTATTAACAAAAGAAAGGTACATGCCAAATTTTATCAAAATCTGCCCATTATTTTTTGAGTTATCGGTGTGATACATATATATATATATATATATATATATATATATATATATATATATATATATATATATATATATATATATATATATATATATATATATATTATATATATATATATATATATATATATATATATATATATATATATATATATATATATATATATTTATATATATAAACATATAAAAATTGAAACTGACCCTGGATATGGGTTCTAGGGGTCCTAGTTCGCGCTCATTTGCAAAAATTTTTTCAAAATTCAAAAGTCGGGATCTCCCCATTAGTGAATTTTTTCTACGAAAATTCACTAAAAGGCAATTCAAGGTACCTATTTAGTGGAGTCTTGCGCTTTGCCATCAGTCACAGAAACCAACAACTGAATAAGTTTACTATCCAAAGACACTCTTTTAAGCTAAGAAAGTTTTTCTTTTTCTTTTTAGTATGTTTTGAAGGAAAAGAAGTTTAATCAATGCTTATGTAAGATGGTTTTTCTCATTTAATCTTATGCTAAATACTCACCAATTGGTATTGGCTTGAGCGGAAAAAATTGTAATCAGCAACCTCGAAAATTCCCTGATATCAATTATTAGTCGAATTACACCAGAAGTAACAAAACTGCAGTGACCGTGTTAGCTTTTCCAAATATTTACTAAAAAATTGTAATTCGTGATCTCGGCAACTTGCAGACATTGCTTTTCAACGAACTCTTCCATCAAGAGCAAAATTCGTCCTTTGTCTTTGAGTTAATTTGTTATTGACGTTTAAAGTGTAATGTGATAAAAATAAGGTGCTCAATTTTCAAGTGTATGGAATATCTGAAAATAAGTTAAAGTTTAGTTACAAGATTCTGTTACCTTAGGTACCTACAAGTGAAGCTACATAAAAATGTGTGTGTAAAATTACGTAAGTACCAAAAACTTGTCGTAATTGCAACTATATCTTTTAGAACGCATTGTTTAAAAACAATATAAAGCAGTTTCTAGTTTAAGTTCGTCATAAATAATCTTAACCTACTGCAATCTTTTTATTCGCTTTATAAATATTAAATCCTTATTTTAATTGGGCAATAGCACCATGCAATATTATTTTAAGACAAATTGCTGCAATTCCAATAATTAATTTTTCTTAATGTTATACAAAGGTGGGGTAAGTTTTTGCATTTGCGTTAAATTGGTTAAAGTTTTGGCTTCGGTATATTTCAGAGTTTGATAACATCTCAAAATACTAGGGAGAGCAAAAAATGTATAAAAATTTAAGCTTTTTTTGAAATAGGGGTTATTGAGTGTGAAAGTAGTATATTTTTTCACTTTTTCCTGGATTGAGCATGTAATTGCTGTTATCTTGTAATATTTCGCCAACCATTTTCATTCCGTGCTATAGATATTAAACTTTAAGTTAATTAGATTTTAACAGTTTGTTTTAATCTTGATAAAAATAGCTTTATAAAAGTAATTATCGACTTTAATTGTTAACGCTCCGTTTTCTTCACGATAATTATTTTGGTGATATAAATTATCTCCTAATATGCACATCAGAGGCTTGTCTTCTGGATTTACAGCTGGGAGTGATCCGCCCACCTGGATGTTAAGTGTGCTAGATGAAATATGAAAGCAGCATTTAAGCTATCAAATCCCTGCATACATTACATTTAATTATTGATACGAATTGTGTACAACATAATAATTTAGCTACATAAGTATTATTTAATTATACATCCTCGCTACTATTCTTTTCTACAATAACTCGATTTCCTCACATCCTATTACCTACCATAATTAAATTTAATTATATAGATACAATTGATACGATCGGTATAGCCGAAGAATGAAACTAATTATCGAAGGAAATGAATTTTTAGATCGTTAACCGAGATAAATTCTTGAAGCACAACTAACAGTCTACTGACAAATAATATAATCACTGTTCAATTAATAAGCGCATCATTTATACCTGTGTATCATATTAGGAGGTGCGAAATAAATATGTACGGCTAACACGTTTTATACATTAAATAAACGACGCTAATTTCAATGTCCGCATGTATAAAGTAAGTTTTATAAATAAAACTCGTGAAATGAAAACCGTTTACACTCATTTTTAGTGCTTGAAGCGACCCGCGTTCATTTCGCCACTTTATACAAAACGTTGGACTGTGCATTTCACCAAGGGAGAGACAACATAATTCACAGAGTTTTAATCAAATTTTTAATATATTTAACTTGTACTTTATTTGATGAAGTTGTAGAATTTCTGCTATGCTGCTCAATTTTCCGAATCCAAACCGTTTCATTTTTTACCAGTTATGTTTTTATTATTTGGGGCTTTCTTTAGTTTCTTTCTTCTTCCCTCTACTTGCGTCTACTCTTTTTCCGTGTATTTTTATTTAAAAGGAGTCTACAATAATTGTTTTTTAACCATGAACAAAATCACCTTTAATGTTGCTAATTATTCTCACAGATAAAATGTGTCATCACCGATTTCAGTTATTAGTAGTTGTGAATGCGCTGTGTGATAAAGTTGTTAAACTTCTGGTTTACTGTATATTTTTTGCTACTATCTCTTTGTACTAACTGGTTACTGAAAGCTTTTTTTACAAGAAATAATATTAGTATGAGCGTTTATTATTACACGTAATAACTGTTATCGTTAGTGTCTATAGTTACTTCGACAAATATTTAAGCAACATGCAAATAATTTCTACGATAAAATTTTTGATCTTTTATTTAACTTTATAGAAAAATACCCTATTTGGAAGATTGCGATATTCGAACATTAAAAAAATGTGTTCCAATAAGGGCGAATTACGGCGCCTAGAACTCAAATTGAAGGTCACTTAGGGTTTAGATGTGTGTATGTGTATATGCGCGTGAGTGCACGTACATATGCGTATGTGTGCATATGATTTCGTTGATTAATCCAACCGGGGCAGTTTTTCTCAAGCGGATGTTTCCCTTCATTTTTGTCTCTGAAAACAATACAGTTATTATGACGTAATCTGGTACGCACTTTTTTTAATAAAGACTAATAAACTATTTACCAAAATTAAAATCTTAAGATTAATTGAAAATGGAGTTAATTAAATGAATATAATAATATATACATATGAGAATTTGGTACCCAAACGTACTTGCCGCATCCAGATTTTGTTGCGATTTGCTTTGGCTTGATTGTTTCTTTTAGTGACAAGGTGAGAACAACAGAACAAATCTTAATTAAGATTCATTTTTAAGATTGAGGTCCAGGAGGAGAACAACACAATGCAGACACAAAAAATTTGGTCAAAGACGTAAAAATTGGGTTATCAACACCTTAGTATGTACAGGTACCTACGGCACTGAGGTTTGATCAAAATAAGCACTAATATTTTCCAAATTGTTTCCGCATTATATAACTAGTTTAAGTTGCAACGTGTCCGGGTTTTGTCAGTGCTAAGATGACAACAATAAGCTTTTTTTATGTTAATTTTTAATTATCTTATATTTGTTGACCCACACCATGGACTATATTGATAGTTAGAAAAATGGTCACTTTATAAATCGGTCCAGCCGCTCTCAAGTTCCCTTACCAACGAACAACATTTAATTTTTATTTTATATTGATATAAAGGTACCTACCAAGGGATTTAATTTAACAACAAAATATTAGTAGGCCTCGTCTAGCAAATAAAGTTGTATATCCTTGAGTTTCCAATGAAAAGTACAGTACTTTTTCTTAACCCAAAAGAAAAAGTAACACATTTGCAGTATGTTTATTGCAATTTACAATTTTTTGGACTTATTTTAAAAGCAAAAACTAAAATCGGTGTGCATTTAAAACATCCTTTGGTAAAGCTCTCTGTTTATGACTGTTATTATTATTATAACTCATGATTTATTAAGTATAAAAACCACATATTTATTTTCTTTTTCATAGTTAATAACGATAAACGAGGTTTAGTATTATAACTGGTTGATCAACCAGCGGTTGCTTAAAATGTGTGTATGTAATAAGTAGGTACTTACAGTGTGTATGCCAAATGGGTATTCTTCTTCTTCTTTTTCTACCATTTCTATTTATAATTTGAAATAATAATGTTTTTGGGTGTTTACAAAAGTTTATGGCAACTTTTATTTATTTATTTTATAACCCTAATCTAACAACAGAATTTGTGTCTTGTAATATTATTACTAGAACCGACGTGAATGGCTCCATGAACGAACCGGCTAACGTCAGTTTGTCAACTTTAACACGTCTCTTCCGATATGGTTTCGTATCCCAGGCAGAGCAAAATAAATTTGTTCTGTTTGTTGAGTAATTCAAATATCATCGTTTCGTCCCATACTGTTTACTCATTCGGCATGCTGATGGACATAGTTATATAAATGTCGTATTTACTTGGAAAAATACAATGGTTCTGTTACTTTATATACTTGTAAAGCAATTTAGCTATTAAACAAAAATCAAATTAAACTACATGTTATTAAAACTGTTTCTAGCATTTGTGTTAACAATTTGGCTTACTAAGATACTACACATTATTACACATGCCATTCTTTCTTTGTTCCTTACACTAATTCCTAGAGAGGATAAATGTCTCCATAGAAGCAAACTTGTTAAACAAAGACACCCTATATACAATGCACACACAAAGAAAAAAAAACGCAACTACACCCGATAACAACAATCTTATTCTTACTCCCTTTATTATTCCTTTTTTCTTCTTTCTTATCAACACAAAACTACACCTAACTTCAACACCCTTTAAGAAAAACACAAACTTTTTAAAACAATGTACAGCTAAACTAAAAACCAACGAGAGTATATAAAAACTACTTAATAAAATTTTCTAAACTATGTGAAAGGCGTTCACAGAATATATACAGAATTAAAATAATAGTCAAAACATTAAAAATCTCTGCAAATTAACCATACAACTTAATAAATAACATACAAACACCCATGAAATAAAGTTGACATCAGATTGGATTCCATATATTTACCCTACAAAATCTTAACAAAACTTTACCAGTCGGCAAATAACACATCTCGGAGTTCAAGTGCCCAGGACTCTACCTTTTTTTTAAATCTCTGCAAATTAACCAGCCAATATACAACTTAATGAATAACATACAAACACCCATTAAATAAAGTTGACATCAGATTGGATTGGATGCATTTAACTTACAAAATCTTAACAAAACTTAACCAGTCTGCAAATAACACATCTCGAAGTTCAAGTACCCAGGACTCTACCCTTTTTTTAAACAATTTATAAGAATGTACCGTGTTATATCTAGTGGCAAAAATCGTATACTTCCAAACCAACATAGACAACGTTTTTTGGGCCAATCCTTTTATTCGCTCTCTGTTTCACTGTTACCACATTTTTATACCTTGTTTAGTAACCGTGTTCTAGAAAACTAATGGTGTTCTTGGTTTTTTTTTTGTATGTACAATAAAATTGTAGGGCAGTACAACTTCTGGATATTCATTACTTTGTTTTCAAAATAAAGCACATCGCTGGGTTAAGTCATATTTTACCATATAGAATTCTCAGTATATGTCGTCCCCGCCTTTCTCAAATACATTTTAGAAGCGCTGTCCCAAGTAAGCAATCCATATGTCTGAAGAGCTAATCAAAAACAAACAAAAATTATTTTTACCCCTTTTTATTTTCTGAAATTCACAAATATTTACGTAAATGTTTTGGAATTTGTATGGTATTTTATTACAAAATTAAAAATATTCTTTTAAATATTAATCAGTGTTTGTCATCTCTCTTCCAACAATTTAGTTACCTAAAATTTTGACACGCCAAATAACATATTTTAATTTATTACTGATCTTGGTATACGCATTATGTTACATTTTCAAACTTTGGTGGGGCCAAAATGACAGATAAATTTAACTGACATAAATACATAATAATTAATAAATTGTATTATTCATTTGTTGTGCAACTCTTTGATTTTCTGCTTTTAAAGATTAAATTAGCAACTGAGCTACTATATACATTTGTGCAATACATTCTGACTGTATGTGTAATCATAAACATATTGATTAACTTCATAATAACCTATACGAAAGAGAGGTTTAATTTTAACCCTTTAAACTTGTACCAATGCGTACCAACATGAGATTAGATCTCTAACATTTAACTCCAATAACACATGGTAGTATCGTGCCATTATATAATGAAAAATATCAAATCATCCTGCTTCGTGTTAATTGCAAACGAAAATTAACTTTACATTCTTGGCAAGCTGAAGCTTTATCTATGTGTTTACAGGTTTAAATTATTAGGTGGCCTTATACGTGGACCAAACTGTATTTTTTTTTCTAAAATAGAAAAAAGATTGTTAAATATGGTTTTAAATTTGTTTTCCTAATTGAGTATATAGTGAGTGTAGTGTATTTGCGTTTAAATTATACCTGTTATACAAAAAAGCTTTTATTTTAATTTGTATATGATACGATTTTAGTTTGGATATAACGAAATCCAAGGAACTGTCGAAAATCTCTTGTTAATCTGTCACTTTTGTAAAATCGTTAATTTATTGATATCTTCGCAGCTACCATTATTGTCGTATTGACTTTGAATGCTTAATTTTATTTAAGTGGCTCATTGTCGAATGTAAAGTAGGTATGCACATTGGGCAAATTATTATTATCAACAGAAGTTTTTAAATTAGAACAGTGTGACGAACCGCCATGAGTCGCCATGGATATGACAATGGCGGCGTCCAACAAGCGCCAACAACTGAGCGCTTAGTCAATACAAACCAGTGGTTGGAAATCTTATGAACGCATTGTTGACTTCAAGCAGTAATTTGACATATTGTCTGTAATTTTATAATTGCACGCTATAGTATGTAGTCATAATTCGAAATTAAAGCAAATTTTAAGAAAGTGTTATCAATCTGCGACGGAACCTTCAGACATTCAACTCGCTCAAATACAATGTCACAACCTCGGTTGACGTTAATTTTACAGTATGTACTGAACAAGTGAAAGGGGGACCCTGGTAATCGAACCCAGTACCCTTCCGTCCAGAGGCACACGTTCTTATCCCTGGACCTCCAAGGCTACAATAATATCAAATTATACTCCACATGATTTTCATAGCTATTTTAGAATGCCTCGAAAAACTTTCCAGGAATATATAATCAAAAAGAATACCCGTTGACAAATTCAGAACAGTAGAAGACTACTTAGCTTGCTCCAACATTATGTTGGGTTAGTCAGCAAAAATTAAATCCACGTTGAGAAATCGGCTACAGTTGAGTTGGAGCTGTAACTCAGCGGTACTGGTAAACGCATAGGTTGACTAAACTATTCAAGTGTTGTCGCCTGATAAACGCAGCCAATGATTTATCCTAATAAGGAAAACTTGCGCTTTTATTTTGTCAGTAAGGTGTTCAGGACATATCTTTGTTATTCTTGTTTTGAAATTTGTTCTTGCATACAACATAGCCGTATGGTACCATCTGATAATACCCACTTTCACAAAGCTCGATCAAATATTTAACGGCCGGTTAGTTAATCAAGGCTAGACGAACAATCACAGCTTTTAAATATTTGGTTGTCATGGCAAAAACCCGAATCATTGTCTGTGATTGGTCGTCTGAAACCTTGATTAACTTACCGGGCGTTAAATATTTAATCAGTATTTGCAAAACTGGACATGTATGTATCTAATTACACTTATACAGACCGAATAGCTAAGTTCACGAGGCGAGTAATCTCTAGACTAGGAGGTCGCGGGTTCGAGTCCCGTATTCAGACAATCTTTCTTCGTCACTCGCCGGCTTCTGATAAGTTATGGGTGGTGTCCTTTGTCTATATGTGTATGTAAGAGTTCGTCTACTGTGGTATTATAATAAAAACATGACAGTTCTGGCAGATTGGGGCGTTATATTAGCGGATTTTCATTTAAATCTTTTAAGTGATAAAACTATTAGCTAAGCCGTTAATAAAAGTTGTTAATAATAACTCGAATTTGAAACGTATACTTGTGAGTAAGGTGGACTTGAGCAATCAGTAATTCAAGCCTAAACTACAAAAAAATATTATACTCTTATATGCATCAATTTAGTTGTCTGAGGTGGCTTTATATAGAGGTTATTTAATCCATCAGTTTGAAGTTAGTTCTGACATTTGTCAATCATTAATGACCCGTAACATAAACATACATTAGACTATTCAGTACATTATAATGTCATTCGCTCTTTTTTTTAATTGCAAAACTTATTGTTTAATGTATTGGGATTGGTTTCTCTAACATATAGGATTGAATACCTACGTTTGGTTTCTCATCATAAAAACTTTTAGCATTGGGCTCTTCTCTGGGCCAGATGTCTCTCACGTCTAGGATTGAACACACTTTTACCTTTGAGGAATTTTTTTTATTAAATCTGGGGAGTAAGCTGATTTGGACCTCGGAATCACACTACAAGAACGCAACCTACCCCATGTACCGCTTTAACAAGTGGGCAGATTGGGACATTAGAGCACATGACCTACATATTTTGTCAGATTCTTTCTTAAATGGTTCCATAGAGAGTCAAAACGTTCCAAGCAATTTTAGACGCGATTCAACCCGAGGACCAAGTATTTCTCACATTTGTAATCTTCGAATTTTTTTCTTTATCCTTTACGGGGCCGATTCACTTTGCATCCAAATTTCTTATAGAAAATGAGAACCGTTATTTTATTAGATATTATGAATTAGAGAAGAGTTTTACAAATGGTGAAGACTATAGTTTGTAAAGAGTTTCAGGGAATATTGGTGAGTAACTGCTTTTGGGACGCTCGAACTGCAAAACTAGACGTGAGACAGTTCAATTATATTTAGGCATTTGTTTGCAAATATAAGTTTTTAAATTGTGTCTCTTACAACGGCAAGCTGGAGCTTCTTTGTAAGATGCACTGTATGTAGATTAACATATGGGGATGGATTCAAGGTGCCCTAATCCGGGTTTATTTGAAGACATTTTTAAGTCTTAAATGCACGGTTCCATCAGCAAATTTCTTCCCTCGAAATTTCGGTAATAAATAAAATAAATACTTTGAAAAAGAGACGATTTTATCTTTTGTGAAAATTGAGTAAAAAAACTAAAAAAAAAAGTGTTGAAAGCATTAACGTTTCACGGTGATTCGAACCCACGTTTGGAAATCCTGAGCCAAATCTCTAATCTCTCAACCAATGAAGCACGTGTAATGTGCTTGTTTAGGCAAGTTGCAGACTCCAACTGTTTTACATTTTTGTGTTGACTCAATTTTCCACTAACGTAGAGACTTCAGATTTGATACATATTATTTTGTCTACAGGGGAAACTTTTGTACCAAATTTCGTCAAAGTATATTTATATATGAATATATAATGAACGGACCACGTAAATATATATATATATATATATATATATATATATATATATATATATATATATATATGTGTGTGTGTGTGTGTGTGTGTGTGTGTGTTCTAGGGGTCGTTGTTCACGCTCCTTTCAATAAATTTCATGAAAATTTTAAAGTTGTGATCTCTTCATAGGCGAATTAATTTTCCTACACAATTCGCTAACGAACCTATGAACGTTACGTTTTGACGTCACGCTGTAATATTAACTTCTAGTGGTTCCTATTAACGTCTATGGTCGCTTAACTCGCCACCACTTCGCATCAACTTCTCATGTTTCCCTGACACTGGTTACGCTTTTGCAACATTACACATTTGTCTTCGATAGAACAGGACATAAGCTTAGACAAGAACTGTTAAATTTGTGAGACTAACGCACATACTTAAAAACAAGAACTATTGAAGCAGTAAAATGACTGATTGCACGTTCCACCTTTCGAATGGGGCATTATGCCTGTGTATCATGTGCTGCTGGGCACGTAAAATATTCCTACCCTGATCATATAAAACAGACGTTCTGCAAAAATTTCGGTTGGTAATATGATAGTAATCTTGTATCCGCTGATTTTTCATTGCTACAGAAATAGGCTGACGTTAAATAACAAAATAGAATAATGCAATCAATACATTAGAGTTGCTCTTTAGGAATTCAAAATACTTACCAAAAACTGACTTACAAGAGATCCGTTTTCATATAACTAAGTAATATGCACAGTGCTGAATTTAACTTGTTGATGTTACATTTATTTGATGAAGATTACAATTCATTTTTCACCTTACTATCAAAATTCATTCCTCTGAACAGCAATGCAAGACAACAATTCTCATGACGATTTAATAGAACGCATTGAAGAGACTTGAAACTGTGGTAAATAAAATTTGTCACCGCTAACGATTACAATGCCTCAATTGTTATTCGTAGCTATAAATATTTATGGAAAGTTTGTCGGTTAGTCTAAACCTGTGATGAACTTAAGAAGTGAATATCTTGCTTTAATTAAGTCCCTGTAGATTTATTGTAATTCAAATGATGTGACGAATATAGTAAATATAACAGCCCACTCAACACAATATTATTCATTGTAAATTGTATAAATTTGTAAGTAATTAAAATACATTAGCTTTAATTGAACGAATGTTCTTACTAACAAATTACTACTAAGTGCCAATATTACTGGAATACTTACAACTTGTTAAGTCGTCAACACACTGTTGATGCCATAAAATATCCATTACTATGTAATATAATTCGCTTTTTCTATATAGATAACTAAATTGCAATAACCAGGCCACGGTGTTTAATATATATTCTAATTTTTTAACCCTCCCCATTAACGTTTTTCTTCATTAGGGAAGCGGCTTAGCGACTGAAAATTTTTCTTAGGCAAGATCTACTTCTCTTTCGCTTGTGGGTGTAGAACCAAGAAGCGTACGTTTAGTAGGCCGACGCGTCAGAAGTTTGCGCAAGGAAGATAACTTCTGAATGACCAATTTATATTTTGTTGTCCAATTTCTTTGAAAAGATGTAATTTAAATGGGTTTGTTCTTTTTTGGTATATAAAACCTGTTTCTGTTGTTATTGTTATTTAGTTATTTTAATCTTGTTGTCGCTGTTACTGCTAGGATTGGTTGTTACTTTTAGCAAATTTTCATACCAACAATTCATACTGTCCACGTGTCTCCCTTTTGCAGATCTTTTGAACGAGGTCCTTAGCGTTAATCAAATCGGTTTCCTCCACAAAAAATTAAATATTTTTTCAAAATAAGTTGCATCTTCGAAAGTAATAAAGTTTTTTGATGTAAACTGGTACAGATGTTGCCTTAATCAAGCTCTTATTATGTACTAAAATTTAAGTTCCCATAGTATTGTGTTATTATAATGGAAAAGACACTGATGGAAAAGATGGACTTGCTTGGTATGGACTTTTGACTGTTATAGTTTGCATTTTTATATTAATGCACTGGTGTCCCAGATACCGTGGTCTAACACGGGCGTCTTCATGACGAATGGAGGTAGGAAGTGACTAAAAGAAAGAGAGAACTGCAAAATTTCATACAGATCAAAGTGAGTAAGAAAACAAATAAAATAGAGTTGTTAAAATATTGTCGCCAAAAAAATGATGACGCCATTTAAAACCAAGTGCGTTACGTTATCGAATTTTCGTAAAAATGTTTTTAATGGCAAATTTTGAAAAGAAGGACATTTGGTTGGCAGTATAACCTATATAGTATTAACAATGTACCATACTTCATTAAGATAGCTTTGTTGCTTCAAAAAGTACAAACATTTTCCGAAAATAAACTTACAAATTTCCAGAAAAAACTGAGCAGATTTTCCTGGGCAACGAACCTCTTCAAGCTGTTTACATACCTGCCAATATATTATTATTCAAAAACAGCTTTAGGACCAAAAGTGAAAAAAATTATACTAATTTGCAAAAATTTCTTTCACAAAAATTCATCGTTTTTTTGTTACATAAATTGACTTCAGTATTGTTCTACAAATTATATTTTTCACAAAAATTCGACATTTATTATTAATTACCAATATATCACAAAACATATATCACAAGTAATACAAACAAAAAGCTCTCTGAATGCTTCATTTTCATGGGCTCCGCTATCTATTGGTAAAAACGCCGTATTACAATTTGTGATATGTGTTTGTGATGTGTGCCAAAAACGTGAAAAGTTGAAAAACAATTAAAATAACTCGAAAATGATATCAACTTTTTTCCTTACAAACATGCATTGTAATTCGATGGAAAATACAAAAATGCAATAACATAGGAATGCCCTGTTAAAAAAAAAAGAAAATGTGTATCACCAGTGGCTTATGGGCCAGCCTGTGATTATCAAAATAGGTTTATAAGATGCAGCTCAAGACACCTTATAATTAACGTATATATTTTTCTCATATATTGTATAATAACAGATATATTGAGCTTTACTGTAGAAATGCGTCACCCTGTATATGTGTAAACAGACAAAAACTTAAACCCCGTATATGGTTTTAGGGGTTCTAGTTCGCGTTTATTTGAAGAAATCCTTTTAAAATTCCTAAGTCGCAGTGTTTTCAGTAGCGAATTTTTTCTACTAAAATTTGCTAAAATATAGACCATGAAACCGTAAACTCTATCGCTGAAACTACTACCAAAGCATCAGAATGGGTCTATTTCCGAAAGAAAATCCAAAATTTTCCCGGAAAAACTGGTCAGATTTTCTTGGATAACAAGCTTATCCAAGCCACTTATAAAACGAAGGTACGTACCAAATTTAATTAAAATCGGCCTATTATTTTTTGAATTCTCGGTACGCTATAGGAGTATATATATATATATATATATATATATATATATATATATATATATATATATATATATATATATATATATATATATATATATATATATATCAACACAGATCTCCTCATTAGTGAATTTTTCGTTTTACGAAAAATTCGCTAAAAAAAACACCTCTACCTCGTTTATGTTCTGAGAAAAATGGTAAAAATCATTTATTCTGATTTTTTAAAGTTTTACTTTACTTTTTTAAGTGTTCTGTAAATTGCGTAGTTTAGAAATATTTCTATTGTGGCGCCCTATTTGATTGTACCATTTTTTCAGTAAAATATGTAGGTACTGTATAATATATTTCACGTTATTTAAAAAAAAATTAAACCAGGAACAACAATAACAAAAAGACAATATTTTAACATAGTGGACTATAATGACGCCGCAAATCATCTTTTCAAACAAAGGCGCCACTTTTCAAAATAAAACGATGAGGGGATAATTAAACTAAAGCATAAAAAGTAAACTACTGGCAGGTGAACAAGCAAGCGCTTTTGCCTTGTTCGGAGCCGGTTCACATTGCTCTGTCCAGTGCTTGGATTGCTGTTTTCTTTACACATTGTCACATTGACACGAATTGTGCCAAAAAATTTGTTGGATTTTTCTTATACACTTTCAAACAGCTGACTGGCACGCTAACTTACTTGAAAAGCCCACGACATCTGCTAACTCGCACATGTTTTTTCATCTCTCCGCCCAAACAGTTGTTTTCGGCCCACCAGAAGACAACCCTCTTTAATGTTTATTCTTCTGCGCCTGAATTAGTTAACACAAAGCCCAACGGTTCCATGCCGAAGACATAATTTACCCAATGTTGTCCTTCCCAAATGAATAATTGAGTTAGACCACGAATTCCATTCCAATTTTTTCACTGTCAACGCACACATTACGCATGCGTTTAAGGGACTGTAAAATGGACCGGTTCTGTCATAATAATCGGTAATCACAATATTTACCGCATAAAGGAAATGGTGGTTATAGGCAAATAAGTGATGATGTTAATTATTATCAAACACGGTTCTTGCTGACGCTATGCATAGTATGCGATTCATGTTAATCTTCGAACCATTCTTATATTCTAAATTTATTAGCCGTATTACAGATAACGTGTGTGATAGTTAAGGCAAATTTTTTCTCAAGTTCTGTAGCCGAGAAGTTCTCCCTAGGTCTTTTTCCGTATAGTTTCTCCTGCAGAATTATGGTAAGCTGTACCTTTGTTCGTTACGATTATGTCCCACAGGTATCTAGTTTAGATGATTTACAGTACCTATTGAGGACCTTACATGTATTGTTAGTAATTCGCTCCACACAAGAGATTTTGAACCTGCGTCCATAGTACTATATTTACAAAGCCGTAAATTTTTTATAGACGCCTCCACGCAAAACGCCATATTAGGAGAATTTTGGTTCGCGGTTAAAGTGTTTAATGTAAGGACTTTTGCTCCACAGAATCCCGTGATCCTGATTGCGTATGAAGTTGAATTCAACACCATAGCTCTTCTTGGTTTCTGCTAGTCACGATATCTATTTTTCATAAATAACAGTGCTGTTTTAAATGTTTAAATTCACAATTAAATCTAGCAGAACAGCCCTCCAGAATAGTTCAACTGAAAACCTTCTAGTAAATTTTATTTTGTTCTGATTGAAGTTGAAAACTTTAGGCTTTATACATTATTAATACCTTACATTTTATTACACATATGTATGGATATTTGTTACCTGGAATCTTGAGGTACCTTCTAAGATTTTTTTATTCTAATGTAGTATTGTTAACGATATGTGTATAAATATTAAATCTATACTGGTTTAGACAATCACCGATTTTAATAAACAGCTAAATAGCACATATTTGGGATAAAACAACCACATAATTGAAAACCTATTGCAGAATGAGCTTTTCATTGACAAGTAGTACTCGTAAATACTACTATATAGTAACTGCTGGTCATTCTATGTATCTATGCGGAAACAATTGTCGAAAATAATTCTAAATATTACAAAGAGGAGTAATTACAGCGATAAACAAAAACAATTAATCAAACCATTCATGTAATTTTACATTCCGCAATCAGAGGCGCAAAATAACAGGGAAAATTGAAAATAACAGGTGTCAGAGCACACACAACACGTTGCTCTCGCACCATGGGCGTCACAAAGCACTTGAAAAACACACAACCGGTAGCGCCACAAACATTTTAAATGGCAAATTCGGAAAGCCATTAATTAGCCGTTTAATTATACAACCTGATACTCGCACTGACTATATACATGTGACCATGTATCATGTAATTTTCACCTTCTCTGATTACGTACATTATTAATTTACGTGGTATCTATCATAGGTATTTGTGGTTAGAATATTATTTACATTATTTATTGTGGCTTCTAGAGAATCCCTTAAATGTATGCAGCACAATTTATTAATGCTGGTGTTTTAAATTAAACTGGCAAAAACTTAAACAGTATTTAATAATCGTATTATGTATACTTGAGTAAACAAAACACCGTTATTTTGATTAACACTGCCGTCCCTTTGTATTATATTGTTAACATTCAGTCAACATAAGTGGAAAAAAAGTTGGTCAGATCAATTTCCAAGTTTTAGTTAGGACAATGCAGTGAAAGTCTATCAATACCTTAAACTAATCAACGTTTTAAAACATACTGCTAACATTGATTAATTGTTGTTGTCCTTACTTGGTGCAACCGTTCCATACTAAATACAGATAAAAAGCCTACTACTCTGGCTTCAAAGGTGTTGGTTTTCTTCTCTATGGCTCGTTTCGCCGTCAGATGATGCCGAAAAACGGCGAATCCGTTACAGAGAATAAATCATACTCGTGAAACCAAAGACGTAGTCTCCACATCTGTATTTACCCTTAATATTATTATGTATAGCGTCATCGAGTGCATAAGTTTTAAAGATATTCTCGATAACCATTTGAGAAATAAGAGTAAAAATAGGCAAACTTTACCTAAAACTATGTTGACTCTAGTATCAATAACAAACAATGACAGCACATACCAACTCGCTTCACGTAATAATTGTTATTAACAGTCGGGACAATAACAATTATGGTTGATATTCAAGACTTACAAACGTGTAAATGCTGCAAAGATATCAAATTTTTGAGATCACGTACAAACCAAAATAAAAATGATACAATCAGCAACAATATCCGTTAAAATAACCATGTCAGCAAAAATATCAGAGCTTACATAAATATACAAATCTTTTGACATCATATATGTATTAAAATGGAAAAAATCAATCAACAAAATAAACGTCACGTACCTATGTAGTTATATATTATCATGCCTAAATTAAAATAACACAACAAATCATTATACGTAATATTATATACCTATATATAAAAATCTCTGGACGCAGCAAGTGCGTTATGGTAGCGAATTTCCTTTAAAATATTTTTAATAGCAAATGTCTTTCTTTGATGAAAGCAGGCATCAAACTTGGTTGCCTATATAGTAGAAACAATGTACCCTATTTCATCGAAATAAATTTATTGTTTGAAAATATATAAACATTTTTCAAAAGTCTGGTTGCAGCAAATGTGTTAGGGAAGGGAATTTCCATAAAAATGTTTGGCTAGGCAGGTTTCTGAAAACAGTTTTTTGAAAAGCGTTGGGGAGCTACACTGCAAATTTACCAAAAATTCGCTACCAAAACGCACTTACTGCGTTCAGATTTTTTCTTACAAACGCATCATATTTCGATAAAAAATGCAAAAATGCATTAACGAATTTATTCTACGAAAATTAGCTAAAAAAATATACACCCCTACTCACTCCTGGTCCCATAACTTCCTTGGGGAGTGTGAAGAAGAAATTTTTCTTGGGGTTGTGGATCCCGGGGAGCCTAAGCAGGTTTATGAAAACAGTTTTTTGAAAAGCGTTCGGGAGCTAAACTGCAAATTTACCGAAAATTTGTTACCAAAACGCACTTACTGCGTTCAGATTTTTTTCTTACAAACGCATCATATTTCTATAAAAAATGCAAAAATGCATTAACGAATTTATTCTACGAAAATTAGCTAAAAAAAATATACACCCCTACACACTCCTGGTCCCATAACTTCCTTGGGGAGTGTGAACAAGAAATTTTTCTTGGGGTTTATGGATCCAGGGGGGAGCCTAAGCAGGTTTCTGAAAACAGTTTTCTGAAAAGCGTTCGGGAGCTAAACTTTAAATTTACCGAAAATTCGCTACCAAAACGCACTTAGTGCGTCCAGATTTTTTTCTTAGAAACGCATCATATTTTGATAAAAAATGCAAAAATGCATTAACGAATTTGTTCTACGAAAATTAGCTTAAAAAAACTATACACCCATACTCACTCCTGGTCCCGTAACTTCCCTGCGGGGTGTGAAGAAGAAATTTTTCTTGGGGTTTGTAGATCCGGGGGGGGGGGGGGGGGGGGCTAGGCAGGTTTCTGAAAACAGTTTTTTGAAAAGCGTTCGGGAGCTAAACTGCAAATTTACCGAAAATTCGCTACCAAAACGCACTTACTGCGTTCAGATTCTTTTCTTACAAACGCCTATTTCGATAAAAAAATGCAAAAATGCATTAACGAATTTGTTCTACGAAAATTAGCTTAAAAACAATTATAGACCATTAAACCATAAACTTCACTAAACCTTCAAATAAATATCCAGAAAGGCATCAACTAAACTGGCAGCCAAAGCATCAAAGAAAGGATCAATTTGAAATGAATATTTTGTAAATATTTTAGTAAAATGTAGGGCTATGACGGTTGAATCTGAAACTTGAGGGTTTGCAGAACACTCTTCTTGCAACATTTTCTTTTCACAATCGGTATTTGTTTCACGTTCTTTGCCTAAACATTGCCAATTTTGACGTTTAAAATTGCGAGTTTGACGTTTTGAGGAAAACTCAAAAATTTGTCTCTTTAACTGCCCATAACTTCTTTGTCTTTAAAGCTAGAGACCTAAATTTTGGTACAGAGTTGACTCTTTATAATACAAACGCGTATCAAATTTGTTGCCCTTACTTTATTATTTCCGGAGATATTAATTTTTTTAGAAGGAAAACACAAAATTTTCCGGGAAACCTGGTCCGATTTTCCTGGATAACGAATCTATCCAAGCCACTTGCAAAAGGTACTCACCAAATTTGATCAAGATTGGTTCATTATTTTTTGAGTTATCGGTCGGATATATATATATATATATATATATATATATATATATATATATATATATATATATATATATATATATATATATAAACACAGATCTCCTCATTAGCGATTTTTTTTGTTTAAATTCGTTAAAATGAATGTGTATATTTATATGTATGTTTTAGCATAACTCTGGAATATGATATTGTGGAGGCCGGTACTTGATGTAAATCCGTTGTCAACTTAGATAAATAAACAAATTGTTTTACACTATTGTATTGAATGTATAACTGCAGTTTCGCTGAAGTTCTCAGCTTTGTCAAATACTGAATTTAAATACAAAACATGTAAAGTTAAAGACAATAAAATCACGATAGTGTGAAAAGATGTCGTAGAGTTATGAGCAAATAATCTATACACTTATAGTCATATGCATAGAAACAGCAAAGTAGATAGTCAATTGCATACAACTTAGAGTTACTACAATATACAAAACAAAACAAAACAAAATGCTAAAATATCATGGGACGCAGCTAAGTTACACGTGTAAACAAACCGAAGGCGGCGGCGATAGCCAAGAAAACCGCAACGAAACCTAAAAAGGCTCCTTCTAGTCCCCCGTCTCAGAAATAAACCCACTTTGGCCGCGGCTAAAATGGCCGTTCAAGACAAAAAAGATCAAAATCGCTCCTACAAAGAAACTAAAGGCACTTGACCCGACCTGAGTAGCCTACTCACGTCGTGTCATGTTTTTAGCAGTTTTTTTTTTGTAAGTTTGGCAGGTGTCTATGTTACATTACCACTGTTTTCCGAATCTAATTTTCTGATATTCTCCTATTTATGTATTATTGTTTACTAACAACAGCTTTTGCAGATCTTGTTTCTTTAAATATCATCACTGGTAGCTCTGTTTTCTTAATGTCTTGCACATTAACCTTATTCCATATATGCTTTTTTGGACAGACAATATCGTATTAAAATCCATTATCGGTTTTCCACGATAACCCTTATCAAACCAGGGAGCTTGATAGATTTTTCAACACCAAAACCTAACAATCATGATCCAAGTCAGATCGTTTAAAAATGCTGTGTGGTAAATGTTGTATTTAAAATTGCTTTCGACTTTTCGTTAATTAATTTGATAAATCAATAAAAAATAACAACTCGTTCATTTTTATTATGCATACTTCAAGCTCTCGTTTGCTGGTAGTTAAATTTGAAAAGCTTTTGTAAATTTAACAAACATGTTGTGTGTATGTTTATATAAGATTTTAGTTGCATAATTTAAATATCATGGTTACTTAAATTACACACATGTAAAAAAATAAAACACTGTTTTTATGACATTTTAAACCGCATTGTTGTAGCATAGTAATAAAATACATATTTACAATACCGAGTTTTGAACTACAAACAGTCCTTCACTAAACTGGTATTTTTATGTAGCTGGGGTATTAAATAAAAATGTATACTTATTTATACAGTGTTCGTTTATAAATTCATATCTCGCGTGCCATCTAGTTTATCCGGGAGTTTTATCTGTTACATGTAATTTGGTTTTAATTCACACAGTAGGATAGAGAAAGAAGAATTTATTACTGGTGCTATTTAGGATATTCGAAAAATTTTAACATAAAGATATTCAAATATATAATTACGTCTGACGTTGTAGAACTACAAAAGTAACGGTGCGTGTGTTAAAGAAACAAACCGGAATTTAGCACCGGAAACAAGTGAATATGTACAAGAAAGAGTCAGAGAGAGCCGCCTTAAATGAAATAGGCTGCGATATCTGGCCACATTGGAAGAAATAAGCTGTAAATATCATTGTTATCTTGATGCGAAATTAGCTGAAACAATGACCGATCGAAGAAGAACAAAAGGAAAAACCATCTACATCTTTCGCTTATCTTGAGAAATCATAATGTCGTTAAATATATTTAACTGTATTCAATACCGTATCGTTAGCATAAATTAAACTGAGTAGATGAATAATAATATGTGCCGGAAACTATAAAACAATTTAATAACATATTTAAGTAGTAGCGCTGAAATTTGAAACAATAGCCGTACAGATGTCCGCTTACTCCCCTCTTTTGCACTGTTTAATAATTCTGAATATAATACCAAGTGTATATTGCCCAGAATGGATTTATTTACTGCGTATTGTTTGTCAGAATAACAAATGAGTATTTATGTGAAAGGACGTTAAATTGGAATTAATTCTATATGATTATAAAACAATTTCTTTCTGTCGCTTGTCCGTCACAGAAAACATGCCGGATTAGATAATGCAGACGGAAGGTGTACCAATCTGAGAAAATTAAATGCTTTACCCATACTTTTTACTTATACAAGCTTACTAGTCTGTTGTACCTTATTCGCTTCACAAATAATATACAGATATTGACACTAATTGGATCAGTGTTTAAGTATTGCTTACATTTCTCTATTTCTCTATTCAGCACATAACATGGCAACCACGTTTCTTTCAAACCATACTTTCCCGACATGCATACACAAGTGTCTTGATGTCAAATGCAGCTGGAGGATCAAAACATAATGTTATCAAGTTGAGATAATAACGTTTTATTAATTTACTAGGTTTTTTTAAACAACATTGAGACTTGATATTTTAAAGGTTTTGTGCAAAGATCTTTCTGAGATAGACACATGTTTTCATTTTTAAATGCAAATACACCTATTTTATGATACAAACATTTCTATTTTATATAGTTTCAATAACATTATTTTTTACCAAAGAAAAGAGAATATTAACAAGCATCAAGAAAATCTTTAGTTAAAATGTTCTACATCCTATTTAACGTCTGGGTCGGATCGTATTGTTGGTCTTTTTTCTATCTGGTAATTTGACCGCATGCATGTAAGTACTTAGAATTACTTTAAAATACGATCGATCAAATGTTAACACACATAATATGGAATATTAACAAAATGTTTCTTTAAAAAACACAAGTCAGATATCCTTGCAAACTTTCAAAACTGACCTTAATTACCTACAACCAAGTTGGGTATCCCTGTAAGTAATGAAATAACGTTTAAAAGTATGACCCGTGTTGCCTATAATAAAAAAAAAGAGCGGATAGTCCCCCCCCCCTCCTAAAAGGCCGATGTCCCAAAGTGTAATTTACCATGGCCTCAAAACTAGAGTCAACGTGTTATAGTATTTGCCTCAAATGTCTATTTGTGTGTTTTTTTTTGCTGGTATCATTAAAATTTTAATTTTCTCTAAATACGGGTTCTAGGGCCTCTAACTCACGCTCATTCGAAGTAATTTTTGGCTATATAAGTATACTTTTGATTTCTTCCCCACTTCACAAAACAGTATTAGTTGTAATCTCTGTCGCCAAAGATGCGATCTATATTCCAAAATATCCGATTTAATATCTTAATTACAGGGCAGTTATCTTTTTCCCTGTCAAATGCAGGATTTTTATAACTTCAGCTTTATTAGGGACGGACTTTTAATATTAGGTAACAACATATTTTGTACACTTTTGTATACAGTTTTAACATTTCCGTATTCATATTATATTCGACGGTTTAGTGTAGCTTGAATTTAACAGCATGTAGGTAAAGTTATGCGTGTATACCCGTCCCTCTTTATTTTTTTCTCTTCTACCCTATAATTGATAACAAAAGATGCAGCATGTATCAACCTGATTGGAATTCTACTTTACTCTGTAATAAGTTGGGGTCGATGTCAAAGACCATGTTTAAATTTGAAGGCAGACATTATCGCTGAAAACTCTGGAAAGTATTGAAATACAAGCAACACCACGTTCTTGTCGTGTTTCTTTGGCAAGACGAACTTTGGTCATAGGCTTATATTTACAATTCATTCTTTGGTTTCTAGGTTTAATTTAATAAACACCAAATTTCATAAATTAATATATATATATATATATATATATATATATATATATATATATATATATATATATATATATATATATATAATATTAAATTAACCAGAACTCTTCTTAGAAGCATGTTTCTTCTATTTTCCACATGAGAACATCTTGTCTCACGGGTGGCAAAATAAAAATAAGTTGTAACGTTTGCGATATTTTTTGGTCACAAGCACTATGTGAAAAATTAACTAAAAATTATGTATAAGTTGTGTAAAAATCTCAAACTTGTACTGTGAAAAGTTTGTTCCATGAACAAGTTCGATTGTGCTGATATCAGTAATTTCTGCATTGCGTGATATTCAAACACCGTTAATTACATATTTATTTTTCAAAATCTGATTTTATGTAATATGTTGTACAGTTTTTACGATGACTTTTCACACGACACAGTTATGCTAATGTTTTAAGATAGCTGAGCTATTTACAGTGACCGCCCATTAGATGCCTACAAGAAATTAATCAAGGTAGAAACCTGAAAATTAGCACCTATTCGTTACTGGAATGCAGAGTCTACCAGTTTTCTATAAGTTTTACTATAAATCAATGACATCTTTGTTTTTTTTTTTAATATAAAACTCTTTATATTATAATGCTATTTTTAATAGAACGCTATGCCACTTTAAGGGTGCTTGTCAGATTCTAGGCTCCTTAATGAAAAACATCTTTGTTTTGCTTATTCAGGGTTGTCAGTTATACCTAATGTAATTTTTCAAAACGTCAAGAACTAAATTTTTTAAGCATTAATTTTTTATATTACTTGTCGAAGTCCTTACGAGATTTTTAACCAACATTATGTAGCATCTTTATCTATATACATAAATGTATATATATATATATATATATATATATATATATATATATATATATATATATATATATATATATATATATATATATATATATATATATCGGTCTCTAAAAAGTCAGTTTGGATGTTTGATATGAGTTATGATCAGAACTTTGTAATTTTTAAAGTTAAATTTTAAAAATGCTGATTCACCGATGTTATAGAAACGTTCATCCGTAGCCCCCTAACCCTTACAACTTTTTTAAACCCTTTTGTTTTTATGTCATCAAGAATAGTATATATTGTAGGTCCTATTGTATAATGTCTGATAAAGAGATGGCAACAACCAGTAAATGTGAAAATGTTTTATTCATATTTTAGTGATTTATCGGTGTAAATAATAAAAGAATTGATGAAGTTTCAAACAGATTAATTAAAACAACCATAGTGTGCAATTCTGATATCCTTTAACTCTTTGAGACATATTGCGAAAGTGATGAACAACGGATCTATATGCTATGTTGCAAAGTATTTTAAACTCATGGCTTAAAGACGCTATACATTCAGTATGGGAAATTATAACCGACTCAGGGTTTCATCTATCATATCCTATACATACTCGTTAGGTCATTTGCCAGATGGTCTTAAGGGGCCATTGAAGAATGTTTAGCTTATTGCAAGAAAATAAAAAAAAGGTTTTCTAATTGCTGAACGTACGACAACGCAACATTTTGTACAAAGTTATTAATGTAGGACTCAAGGTTTTTTTTTTTTTTGACCAGAAAAAATACATATAATGCCCCTAATAAGCAGCACTTTCGCACTTCATGCAGAATTGAACTTTGGCCGTTTTTCAACGTCTTCGGCTTAACCTTCTATAACCATCATTAGCCCACAGATAAAAACGCAACCCGTAACTGAAAACGACGCGATTTCACTCCGGGTTCCTTTCAAATCGTTCTTGTTATCATTACAAAGGTAGCAACAGCCTGTGCTTATTGATCAGTGGTAAAATGAGCTGAGTCCGGTATGACTGCTCAGTAATTCCCAATTCACGTCATTATCAGCTGAACCCGGAGTAGCCAACCACTCTTGCACTGGTTGTGCTCAAATGGTATCTATCTAAGGGCAATAGCTCTATTTGCGATTTGTCTTTACTCCTACAGTTCTAGGTACCAGTGTCCCTAGGACTTACTACATGATGAACCTATCAGACCACGCGTCTCAACCCCGCATTCCTACTAATCCTATTTGCATTTTTCCGAAAAGATATCCCGTCCTCAACGATCTACGAGTAATATGCTATTTGATTGTCATTTTCATGGAAACAGAGCTCACTGGTAAATGGCACGAAACCAGTCTATATTCTGTGCCAGTGGATTGCACCGAGCTTATGCTTTTGCGTTGTTCATATTTTATTAATTGTAGCGGCCCTTGGTAAAACCGGTTTCTACTAAATGCCACTATGTATCTTGGTTTAATTTAGCGAACTGTTTTGACAGATTTTCCGTTCTTATAAACTTTTTTTTAATTGACTAATTGGATTTTTAAAGTGTCAACAGTGTGTGTGATGATTATTGTATGGCCTCAGAACCCAGGTCCATTAGCCACAAACTGTAGAGTGTCAACAAAATAGTGTAATACGAGTAATTGTAATAAGATGTTAGATGTCGATATTTTTTCATTAATTTTTTATGTGCTTACTTGGTGAAGCCGTTCCATACTAAATACAGGTGTCGGGACTACTTCTCTAATTTCACGAGTATTTTTTTTCCTCTGTAATCGGTTTCGCCGCTTTACGGCATCATTATACAGGCAGAAATTGAATTTATTTTTAGGCATTCATTTTATTTATAGGTGTCATGAATGCGTAGAGATACATTCAATTTTCTCTGTCTGATATTGCCGCAAGACGGCGAAACCAGTTACAGAAAAGATAACACTTTTGAAGTTAGAAAAATAGTCTAGGTGTATACCTAAACTATTTTTCCAAGTATAGCTGTATAGCTGTATAGCTATACTTAGTCGATCTTTTTTACAGCCTTGGTGTTTCTGTGCTAAGAACGTGTGCGTTTGAACCCAAGGGTACTGGGTTCGATCGCAGTTTTCCTTTCACTTTTTCAGTACATACTGTAACATTAACATCAACCGAGGTTGTATCATTGTATTTAATCAAGTTGAATGTCTGCACGTTTCGCCCTTCGGAGGGGGCGTAAAGCCGTCGTTCTTGTGTCCCTGTGATGTTCGGCACGTTAAAGATCCCTACCTTCCTTACAAAAAGGCAGAGGTTCGGCAACATTTCCAGGATAGTAAGGTGAAACTGCTCACCGGCGTCGGTGATTGTCCATAGTCGCGGAAATAGACCGACGTTAAAGAACAAAAAAAAACAAAAACACAGTCGATATTTTTATATAAAATTTGTTCCTATTGTTGCTACTGTGATTAGTTCCTGTATTATTATTGTTGTTATGATTATTATTGTTGCAATAAGTTGATGTTATTTTTCCTTTAAATATTGCCAGACATCACTGGCGGGAGTGTCATTTTTTTCACGAAATTTTTGGATCGAATACTCTAACGTAACAAACGATTGTTATTTATAGTTCTCATGAGCGTGTATGAATATTTTCAATTTTCTTCTGCCTGACTATTCCATAAAGGCGAAACTAGCTGCAGAAAAGATAAATAACTATTTTTTTATTTGATGAATCGTTTCGACAACTGTGGTCATTAGTGGAATGGATGATGGAACAGTATTGTTTTTATAAGTGTTACAGCTATAATGAAACCAATGTCAAATTATCTGCGTTTATATTTGATATTTGCCAGTTGTACTTTGTCTCAAGTCAAGATCATTTGACTTTAACTAGATGTTACAAAACTAAATGGATTAAAATTGTTTAGTATAAGTCTAAGAAATACTCAACATAGTATCGTTTGTATCGAAAGAAAATTATTGGTTGGCAGCTACATTCCTTCAATTAGGTTTATGTAAGTTTTGAGCATAACTGACAATCCATGACTGGATTGTTATATGTGACGGGGATCATTGCTTATAGAAGACTTAAACAAGTTACTTAGCAAGATTTAGCAATCAAGAATTCTAAACGTATATTCTCTAACATACCATTATTGTCAATTTACTCATAAATGAGCAGCCGTCTGGTCAGGGAGTTGATAAATGTATGGGACTGTAAATAGAAGTCGAGATACGGCCACGGTGGTTTTATAGCGGGGAGCTCTCAAACTCAAGATTCGATATCGAGGTACGTGCCACCGTTCTCAAGAACTACTAGGTGGGTGGCTCGACTCACGATTTGTATAAGGCTTTTTAATAAAATCTGTGTAATCGTGAATAAGTTCTGCAAACTTTTATCACGCAAATATATAGATCTGCACAAATATGAAATGTGTATTTCTTGTTGCATTAAAACAATTAGGAATGGTTTCTTATCTGCACTCTGTAAAATTTTCTTAAGTGGATAGTCAAATGTTTTATGTATGATAGTTAAAGCTTGATATTTTCAATGATTAAAGCTTTTCAGTAAATCTTGAAAAAAAAAGTGTGATAAAGCAGTGGCGATCGATCTTGAGAATAACCAATATTGCAAAAAATAGTAAAAGCGCTTAGGAATTCGTCTAATCGAACATAGATAATTAAATCAGATAAAATGTATTCATACTTTATTTAATCTCTATTTTTGTTTTACTTGCAAAATAGTTACATTTGTGTGTGTGTGTGTGTGTGTGTGTGTGTGTGTGTGTGTGTGTGTGTGTGTGTGTGTGTGTGTGTTTGTTTCTTTAGTGTCGTTCTATTTCCGCGACTATGGCGAATCACCGACACCAGGGAACATGTTTACCTAACTATCCTGGAAATTTTGCCGAACCCCTGAATTTCTGTAAGGCTAGGTATCTTTAACATGGACACGAGATCGACGGCTTTACTCCCCCTCCGAAGAGCGGAACGTGCAGACATTCAGATTGCTCAAATACAATGCTAGAACCTCGGTTGAAGTTGAGTTTTACAGTATGTACTGAAAAAGTGAAAGGGGAACCCTGGGAATCGAACCCAGTACCCCTCGGTTCAGTTGCACGCGTTCTTACTACTGAACCACCGAGGCTTTCATATGTACATTTCCTTCCTATTTTATAATATTTACATAACCCTCCAATTCTTTTGTAATTTAAAAGAATATGATTCCCAGGTAGCTTGCAAAATTAATACACAAATACCTTAAAAGATCAGTATGATATATACAACTTTCACATTGTGCATCGACTTTTAATGTTACAAATTTTGATTGCGAGAATAGTAAAAAAATATACGGCTTCCGTTTGACATAGCCAAATGCTGAATATCTATTTAACTTAGCCTTAAAGCAATGCGATCCAGCTGGCTTTTTTTAATTGGTACTTTTCACAGCTACAAGGAACTTACCTATGTATCAAAACTGAAGGCATTAGCTCTAGCTTTTCTGAAATTATCATGTTTACAAAATCGTTCAGAATACTTTAAAATGCTTGTGTTTAGCGAAAAATAAAGAAAAGTGAATTTTCATAAACATGGGCTAGCGCCAACTTTTTTTGTAGATTTTTTTTTCTTTTAGCATAGAATTTAGAAATTTTGGTATATAGTTTCCTTTTAATATCGTAAACTTACATACCAAATTTGGTTACCATAGCTTTTCTATTGTTTGAGATAAAGCTTTTTTCCCAAAGAAAACATAACATTTTCCCGGAAAACCTGGTTCAAGTTTCCTGGCTAACGAACTTGTCCAAGCCACTTACAAAAGGAAGGTGCATGCCAAATTTTATCAAAATCGGACCATTATTTTTTGATTTATATATATATATATATATATATATATATATATATATATATATATATATATATATATATATGTATATATATATATATATATATATATATATATATATATATATATATATATATATATATATATATATATATATATAAATTGAAATTGACCCCGGATATGCGTTCTGGGGTCTTAGTTTGCGCTCATTTGAAGAAAATGTTTTCAAAATTCAAAAGTCGGAATCTCCCCATTAGTGAATTTTGTCTAAGAAAATTCACTAAAACTACAAATTTGACACTTTCTTACACTACTTAAAAGCACTTTTCAATGAAAAATGTCTACTATTTTGAAATGAGTGGGTTCAGCAAAATTCCCAAAAGAGAAAGCATATTCTATCGAATAATTTTTTAAACTAATACTAAAAGGTCTGAGCGCAGCAAGTGCGTGATGGTAGTACATTTTCACAAACATATATTCAAGTCACGAAAAATAACAAAATCATTCGTTTCGCAAATACTAATTTGTTCGAGGAGACCCTTTTTTCAAAAAAAAAAAAAGATTGACTTAGCTAACCAGCTTACCCAAGCGATTAACGAAGGGAAAATTAAAAATTGAAAAGCTACCTCTCATTTTATAAATAACTTAGATAGGTTCGTTAGCCAGAGCGATCGGACCAGTTTTTCAGGGAAAATTTTACATTTATTTCAAGAAAATTTTTGTATCTTCGAAAATAACAAAAAAAACTATTTTAGTAAAATTATGAACACAAGTTACCTTTATAGTGACTAGTAGATACCAAATGTTACGTTTCTAGCTTGAAAGAAAATTGGGTTATAGGCATCTATTTCTTTTTCCTTTAGAAGGCTAAAAGAGACCAGAAGATTAAAAATCTTTGTAGGATAAAAGCAATTTATTCAACTTCACTAAACAAAAACAATTTAATGCAAATTCGCTAAAAGGATTTCTAACAAATTCTGCTGAAAAAATTTTCCTAGAGAATTCGGAAAAATGTTTTTTCACGAAAAGCCGCAAAAACATTCAACGGAAATATGCTAAAACAATTTACTAAAAGTTTATTGAAGCTTGCAAAGAAATTGCTGCCCTGAAAATTTGCTGACAATTTTTTCACTAAAAGTGATTAAAAAATATTAGTTTATGAAAAATGAAAATTTTTCTGTTACAAAAATTCGCAACAAATTTTTTTTTTAATTTACTAAAAACTTTTAACAAAAATTTACCTACAGAATGTTTTCTACGAGAACTCACTAAAAGAAATTCTAGAAACTCGGACGTTGACAAGATCACAAACCGGCAACTCATCCAGGAAACATGCCCGACGTTGCTTAACTCCAACACGTATTGGAACTGACGTTTGTAGTTTTTATAAGAAAAGTCGTCAAATTTTGAAAGCATTTTGTGGTACTTTTTGACCTTTTTACACCAAACACCTAATCTTCGATTGTAATATTTAATAGGTTTCCTTAACCACATATAATACTCTGGTGCTGTGTCATTTTTAGCGATTTTTTTTGCGGCCACCACTTTTGTTTTGAATGCTGAATATCTTTTCTCTAATGTAACTTTTTTGGCATCTACCATAAGTTTTACAGGAGCAAATTGTGTACCAAATTTGGCTGTAATAGCTTTGTTATGTCCGAAGATACAAAAATGTCCCAAAAGAAAACCCAAAATTTTGGTCAGATTTTCCTGGTTAGCAAAGTTATCCAAGCAATTTACTAGGAGAACACGCCCCAGATTCATAAAAATGTGTCGATTATTCTAATATGTATCTCCCATATGGATTCCAGGGGCACATCCGCGCTCATTTGAAACATTTTTTTTATAATTCAAGAGTTGTCATCTACTCGTTTGCCAATTGTTTTTCTAAGAAGATTCGCTAAAAAGTGATTTATTAAAGAAATTAATCTTTGTCTTGCCTTTTAAATTATTTTGATAAAAAAAAAGCTTTGTTTATTTCTTATTGTCCCCTGAAGAAGTTTGACTTATTTTGTAGTCCTGTGCCACATGTAATTAAATTCATTAAATAAATGCATATTCTTTAGAATCAGCTAGAGGAGAGGAAAGAGCCAAGCAAAGTCCGCTTATTCTGTTGAATTAAACGTCTGTGAGTTTCAGGAAAACACAGCAGTTAATAATTAATATTCCAAAGAGAAAACCTTTATCTAAAATACGTAGTCTGGGTAGAAATAATTAAAAGTTTTCTTAATAAACGCTGGCAATATAATAAAAACTCAAAGACGCAGCAAGTGCGTTATGGTAGTGAATTTTCATAGAAATGATCTGGCACAAAATATTTTATTATAACTTTTTTTTCTTGTAACATAGAAATCTAAATTTTGGTGTATAGTTTACTTTTTATATCGTAAACCTACCTACCAAATTTGGTTATCATAGATTTTATATTTTTTAAGATAAAAAAAATTTTCAAATGAAAACTCAAAATTTTTCCGGAAAACCTCGTCCAATTTTTCTAAAAAACGAACTTGTCAAAGCCATTTACAAAAGGAAGGTACATGCCAAATTTTATTAAAATCGGCTTATTACTTTTTGAGATATGAATTTTTTTCAAATGAAAACTCAAAATTTTCCCGGAAAACCTCGTCCGATTTTCTTGACTAACAAACATGTCAAAGTCATTTACAAAAGTAAGGTATGTGCCAAATTTTATTAAAATCGGCTTATTACTTTTTGAGATATGAATTTTTTTCGAATGAAAACTTAAAATTTTGCCGGAAAACCTCGTCCGATTTTCCTGAGTAACAAACATGTCAAAGCCATTTACAAAAGGAAGGTATGTGCCAAATTTTATTAACATCGGCTTATTACTTTTTGAGATATGAATTTTTTTCGAATGAAAACTCAAAATTTTCCCGGAAAACCTCGTCCGATTTTCCTGACTAACGAACTTATCCAAGCTATTAACAAAAGAAAGGTACATGCCAAATTTTATCAAAATCGGCCCATTATTTTTTGAGTTATCGGTGTGATACATATATATATATATAAATATATATATATATATATAAATATATATATATATAAACATATAAAAATTGAAACTGACCCCGGATATGGGTTCTAGGGGTCCTAGTTCGCGCTCATTTGCAAAAATTTTTTCAAAATTCAAAAGTCGGGATCTCCCCATTAGTGAATTTTTTCTACGAAAATTCACTAATACGGCCCAGTAAGTTCATTTACATTAACATTAGGTTAAATATCTTCTCACAGGCGACTTGACAGTAGCGCCAGCGGCACGTGATTGAACTAATGAAACCCTCTGGAGTCGTATACATGTCTTACGAATGGTTATTGTTATGATTATTGTTATTCGTCGTAGCATTTACGATTATTGTTATTATTATTATAGAATATAATAACACTTTCAAACATAACGTTATGCAGTTTAAAGTAGCGAAGCGAATGACATGCTCATATACAGTGTGTTTCATTTAATGAGACCCTCAGCATTGTGTTTATAACAAGTGTCCCAGCAGAATTAAATAAATCCTAAATGTACAAAAACAACAGTGGTGATCGAATAGAATGTGATAGCACAACATAGTCTTGAACTTAGCTATATTTACATCCCGATTACTCTCTTCTTCAAAACATTAATCAAACCTAATTAAAAACCTATGTAAATCACCTTATATTATGGAAAACGGAAAATATTATCAACATAAAATTAGAGTAGGGTAACGTACGATTTTTAGTGAATTTTCGTAGAAAAATTTAACTAATGGGGAGATCCCGACTTTTGAGTTTTGAAAAAACTTTTGCAAATGACCGCGAACTAGGACCCCTAGAACCCATACCCGCGGTCTGTTTCAATTATATATATATATATATATATATATATATATATATATATATATATATATATATATATATATATATATATATATATATATATATTTATGTATCAACCGATAACACAAAAAGTAATGGGCCGATTTTGATAAAATTTGGCATGTACCTTCCTTGTGTAAATAGCTTGGACAAGTTCGTTAGTCAGGAAAATCGGAGGAGGTTTTCCGGGAAAATTTTGAGTTTTCATTCGAAAAAAATTATATCTCCGGAATTAACAAAGTAAGGGCAACCAAAATTGGTACACGAGTTTATATCATTATAGGTAAGCTACCTACCGAAATTTAACACTGTAGGTTAACGGAGAAAAAAGTTACAGTCATTTAAAGAAAAATAAATTTGGGTTTTCCTCAAAACGTCAAAGTCGCGATTTAAAACGTCAAAATTGGTAATATTTAGGCAATGAACCCGAAACTAATATGAGCCATGGAAAGAAAATGTATCAAGAAGAATGTCTTACAAAGCCTCAACTCTTAGTTCCAATCGTCATTGTCCTTCATTTTACTAAAATATTCCCAGAAAATTCATTTCAAATAGACCCTTTCTCTGATGCTTTATCAATAGCGTTGGCTATAGAGTTTATCGTTTAATGGTATATTATTTTTGTCGAATTTTCGTAAAAAATCATTAAAGCTCAATATATCCGTTAATATGCAAGTTACGAAAAAAATTGTATACATTAATTATAGGGTGTCTTAAGCTACATCTTAAAAAATATTTCCACAATTACAGGCTGGCCCATAAGTCGTTGTTCATTCGAATTTTCTTTTCTTTTTTTTTAATCGAACTCGCCCTATGTTATTACTTACGTTTTTGCATTTTCCATCGAAATATAATACCTATTTGTAAGCGGCAAGTGCGTTATGGTAGCGAATTTTCATTAAATGCCTCAAATTTGAATAAGTAGCTCAATTTGCTATTAACCTATAAGGTTGACCAAAAAACCAGTTTTTTCGGGAACAATTTACTCTCGGAAACTTTTGTACATTTTCAAACAATAAAGTTATTTTGATGAAACATGGCACATTGTTTCTATTATATAGATTATACTGGTAACCAAATTTGATGCCTGCTTTCTTAAAAGAACATATTTGCTATTAAAAACATTTTAATGAAAATTCACTGCGTCCCGAAATTTTTTGATAGTTGATAGACATCGCTATATCATTTTCGAGGTTCGATATTTCCTCGACATTATTTTTCGATAATATTGGCCTTCATTCCAAGACATTTTCATTCGTACTTTCTCGTACCCAGAACGAAAAGTATAATACCAAACCAAACATTGTCGACGTGTTTAGTCTACCTGAACCCCATTTTAGGTACTATTGTAAGAGGTTTTAGTAGCAGAAAAATAAGTCGTCCTTGATGTGTCGACAAAACTTTGTATTTGGATTCGTTTGAATCTATTTCGGCAAAGCATAGTGTTATTGGTATGGATGTGTGAGTGTGCGCGTGTATGCGTGAGCCTGAGCGTGAGTGGCAGCGAGTACGTTTGCGTGTGAGTGCGCGCGCGTGTGTGCATGCCAATGTGATTTTCATGTTCAATGTTTTAGTCGATATTATTTGAATAGCAGTGATTTAAATCAAAGGTAGACCTTTTTTTATTTCTTATTCGTAACGCGATGTAGAATCTCGGCGAATGAGTTTAAATTATTTTATTACGAAATATAAGTAGTTAAGCAGGGGGGGTTCTGTGACAACTCGATGGCGCCTACCATCCACAGCTACCAATGTTCACCTTGTCCGTGCCGTAAGGTCACGAATAATTTGCAAGAAGTGATCGACAATGACCAGAGGCTGCTGAAAGCAGGCTTTAGTTATTGTTTCGTTTTACCTGGGGTGCAGGTGAGGCTCAGCTCTTTCAATGTCTTTTAATGTGAAGAAGTGGTCAACAATGACCAGAGGGTTTTTAGGGTGTTACCTTTTGGTTCTTTCAAGGTCATCGCTGAAGAGATGAAGATTTAGACAAAAATGTATTAAATTATTATTTTACCTATTTTACATTTTAATTTTACCTTTTAGTTTTACCTTTTAATTTTACCTGTTACCTGTGTATATTTGACAAGGTAGTTTAATTTGAAAAAAAGCCAAGTTAACCTAGACTGGATTTGAACCCGTGACATTTTGATTACTAGACCGAAGTGCTGCCACTGAGCCAAATACTTGTTTAGATTATGTTGCATGTGAATGTTATGTACATATAAAAATTGAAAGTTATCAGTTTGACCCTCTGAAAGGAGCAACTTTGTATGCAAATTATTCATTTTTCTTAATGTTTGGTTATTTATGTTCATTACGATGTACTTGAAAGGATGTCAAAGTTATCGGTTTAACCTCCATTATGAAACATCTATGTCTGCAAATTATTATCATACACTTTTTCTATGGTTATAACTATATATGGTCGAGGGTTTTACACATTGCACTATTCATAAAGTGAACGTTTAAATAATGGATTTACCAACAATACAACAAGTAGAAGAGCTTTTACAGTTGTTCAAGGAGCCTCTACATATTCATTTTGAAAATTATCAGTCACAACCTTTCTGCATCTGTTGGCGTCGTGCTGAAGAAAGTCCCCATGCTGAATTTTGTGATTGGGGTATAATGGAGAGGGAATATGAGGAAATTAAACAGTGGGAAATGATAACAAATGAATACTGGGAATGGTTAAAAATGGTGATTAGGATGGAGTTAGAGCGACATGCATTTTATTTGAGAAAAAAATAGAAATAGTATTATACAATATTTATTGGTAATTGTAAATAACAATTAAAATACATAATAATAATATTTTATCTATATATCTAATTATTAATAATTAAAATACATATAAATTCTTGTCTATTTTTTTATTTTTATTTACATCAAACTATCTTATTCTAATTAATACAATTACTATATCCCCATGGTAAAGTATCTGTGAAAATATAATTTACAATTCGCTTATCATCATGCGGACTTAAAGCTAATTTACTTTGTTTAATTGAATATACGTTATGTTTATATGATTTTATTAATGTTTGAGATGCTGTAACAGTGGACTGGTTAAACAGACATTCGTAATAATCTTCAAAAGTTATAGTTTTTAAACAAGAGTTTTTTACACCTTTTGCTTTTTTTGTTATAATTTCATCATTCCTATCAAGAAATAGAACTTTTAATGCATACATTTTTGATTTTAGACCAATAAAATCTGTCAATATATTACCTTGATTTTCATCTTTCATTAATCCAATAACCTTTTTATTTGCTAAAGGTATCCCAAAAATGTTATTTTTAGGGTAGTCAGATGTATCAAATTTATGTATGTCTTGTTTAATATCAGCATAAATATCTTCAACAAAAAACTGATAAATAAGCGAATCTGTGTCACTATATAGAAGTTTCGCTCTATTTCCATATTTTTTTTTAATGTAATTATAATGAAAATCATATAGAATTGTTTTTGATATTTCTAGAATTGTAAATCCAACATAAATTGGTTTATTAAAAAGAATATTTAATCTTTTAAGTTCTATAAGAGCTACTTCATCATCCAACACTGTGCAACTATGAAAATTTGGTTTTGCTATTAAATTTTTTGCTCCATACCTTCCATGCCAATGAGTTACTAGTCTAATGTCTTTATATTTTCTTACATTTTCCATTGTTTTGCCAAATACTGCATTATTCATTAACTTATAAAAATTCTTTTCAAAGTCGTTCACACTTTGTTGTCTTAGTTGCGTATTTAGGTCTATGTAAGTTTTCATCCAAGAAGATTGTTTAAACCTTAGAATTTTATGAATTTTAGTTAACCTTATCCCCAAATCTAAAACCTGTTTCAAATTTTTATAATGAATTACATAGTTAGCTTTATTAAATAATGTTGTTAATAATTTTGATTGTTTTGAACCAGATGTTGGAGGTATTCTACGTTCAGGGCAAAGAGGCAGATCTCTATGTATTCCAAATAATTCCTTTGGATATTCCAAGTCTACTTCTAGTATATATCCAAATTCATCATTATCTGATATATCATTAACATTAAACGAATAAATATTTTCTTCCTCTAAAAACTCAAAATTTCCTGTAGGAAGTGAGGTCCTCATTGCGGCGCCATAGAGGTTATTTACGTCATAATACATTAAAAAAGATGTAGGTTTATTTGCATCATAATGTTTACCCATATATTTATTATTAGCTTTTCCATAACGGTTTGAGCACTGTGATATACCACCTCTAATCCCCTTTTCAATGAACATCGCCATATCTATATCTGTTAACAATTCTAGTTCAACATTTGAAACTTTTAAACAACAATCGTACGCAAGACCGGGCGCTGTATAATAATGTGCAGGATCTAATTCATAAGTTTTCAAACATACATCTCTAAAGTTTTCAAAAACATCAGCCAACAGCAACACGTCAGTTTTTAGATAAAGTTCAGCATAGTCTTGTAAATTTTCAATATGAAAAGTTTTCCACACATTAAGTGCTTAATTATATTCAATTTGTGAAATTCCACAATCATTTAGTTTGTTAAAAAAGCTTTTCTTCGGTGGTAATCTATTTTCTTTGAGCTTTTCCCAACTATCAATGTAATCATAAGGAAACACCCCCTTCCGCTGAAGCAGATTAAACTGCTCTATGTTTGCACAAAAGGATTTCGTTATAATTTTTTTATCTGTGCTTAAATAAGAAGCTAATGTTTCTAGTTTGCTATTCATAAATCTGAATGAGTCTAGGAATCTGAAATTAATTTTTGTGTTATCAATATACTTCGAAAATGAGATATATTTTTCTTTGTTGATTGGAAGCAGTTTTGTAAGCCCTGATATATTAGTACTCAATGATTTGATAAGAAAATGACTATCATAACCTGACAGATTATGAAAAATAACAGGAACTGCATAAGAGTCTGTATAATTTAAGTTGCAATTTTTATGAGCACTTCCGCGGTAGAAACCCGTTAAATGATTATGATCTTTGACTTTAACATCATTAACATGGAATGGTTTTGAACATACGTGACAATGTGTTGATATTTTAAACTCATGTTCTTGTTCAGGCGTTAATTTCATCATTTCAACTTTTTTAGATAATATATCATTTACTTGTGACGCAATTTCTTTTAGCTCATTTGTAAACCACCCAATACAATCTTTCCCTGTGTGCAGTTTGAATTTTGAAAGCGTATTATCATAGCTACACTTTAGATAATACGCTACACTAAACGGTACATGCTTCTGATATTTCTTTCTAGCTTTTGTTGGCTTACAATCTTTATATGGTTTTAAAATGCACTCAATATCTGCATAAATTACAAAAGGTGCTCTTTCTTTATTAGAAAAATTGGTGAATTTTACGATATTTTTACCTTCAGGTGGTAATGTTATTTTAGTTTTGTTCATTTTTTTGCAAATGAACATGTGGTTGTTTAAAACACTTTGATTTTTAAAATGATTCAAGCATCTGTTACAGAAATAAGTTTTACATTTAGATCTATTTATTTGTTTACTTAATAATCTAGACATATCTTTAATAAGAGTAAAATGAAAGTCCCTTCTATTTATATAATGTTTAACATTAAATTTAGTTTCACCACCCTCACCAATATCATCTTCATCTATATCACTATGATCCAAATCAATAGGGAGCATTAATAAATTAATTTCTGTTAAAAAGTTGTTTTCTGACAGACGAAGTGGAACAATAGTATTTTTTCTTTCTTGCGTTGTAAATACATTAATACGTAGACTATTCATATTTTCAAATTTTTCAATGTCTTTTAAAATGATTGGGAACTCAATGTCATCATATTTAAGAACAGTACTGAAATGTGGATATGATGATACCCTGTTAGGATTTTTTTCCTTTTCGTTACATGGAAAGAGTGCAGCTACTACACTCCAAAGAAAACAGTAAGAATCATCATTTTGTATATTTAAAACACCTTTTGTGTTTTGAATAAACTTTGGCATTGTAATGTATGTTGAAATGCCACCATTGATTGGATTATATTGATTTATATTGACTTTTAACTCCAAAATCTCAAACAGGGCCCATCCAGAATCTCTTTCCTGAAATTCTTCAAGTTTTGCAAGGATGTTATTTTTTATATGCTCTAAATAAAAAAATTTCAAGTTTGTACTGTGATCAATTATACGATTTTTTGTGCTAAAATGTTTTATATCAGTTTCACCAGTTTGAGGTTTTATAAAGTTACCATAAAATATCACGTTAACTTTTAACAACGACTTGTTCAAATTTTGCTTAATTTTTTTAGAAAAACTTCTAAATGATTTATCAAAAAATTCTATTGGGTCTAAAATTTTCAAATTAATTATAGTTCCCGTCTTAAGTCTATTTTGAAAACATGATTCTATATCTTGCCAAATTAGATTTGCTTGCTTGTTGTTACATTCTTTCGACTTACTTTTGAAGTTTTCTTTGTAAAATTTTAGCAATGCTAAATTGGACTCTAATTTCGAAATACTTTTCATATCGGTGCTCTGTCTTATATATTTCCTGATTATAAAAATACTTTTGTTTAAATATTTGATCCATTTACAGAAATCGTTCTTATTTTTTAATAACTTACTTAAACTATGCAAATTTTTAATGATCTTATCAGATAACGAGTCGACACTTAAAATGTCCGTCATTTTCCTAACTTATAAAATATATTTATTTTACTAATAAGTTAACCAGAGTTATGATACACACTTACACTACTAAAACTGTCCAGTGGAACCGAATGAATTTCCACCACGCAGCAACTGAGGAAGGATTGAAGAAACTTTGGTGGGCAATTGATTGGCAATTGGGAAAATTACCAGTTGAGCAACTCTTTGCCCCTTCTTAAACATTCCAGTTTTCCCATCCGCCTGAAACACTGCTGACAGCGGGCCGTTAAATGAAGCATCTATCACTCCAATCCTCAAATTACCAATTAGATTAGTTGAAGATCTAGCACACAATAAGCCTGCATAGTTTACAGGTATCACAATAATTTCATTAAAAGTTAGGGTTATAACATGGAATGGTTTTATTACGTAATCTGAAGCTAAGGTTAAATCATATGCAGCATCTGATGTATACGATTTTTGGCAAGGAACTGACATATACAGCGTTGAGCTATATAAATAAACGATATTAGTATATAATATATCCAATGAACCGCTAATATCTTTGTGATCTATAAAAAATGTAGGGAATTCAAAGAATTTTGCGAATTCATAAAATACCTTACATTGACGTGCTATGTAATCAATCGTAAGGTGATCTATTTTGTTATTTCGCTTTATCATTAGATCTAGAACTACAGAATAATTTTCCGGTTTTGGAAAAACAATCAAAAAATTTTCATTATTGTTAATTAATTCTAAGTCTTTAATTTGTTGAAAGATTAAATTTAAGTCATTAAAATTGAATGCCCAGTTATTAATTATATTATATAGTAAAACGGAAAACGGTGACCGGTCGTGAATGCCAACACTATTCCTTGTTTTTATTGTATACATCAGATAATTTAATTTTGTATTTTCCGTCATTGAATTTAAAAATGTGTGCTTTTGAGAATCTTCATAATAATCAGCTGCAAATAATAAACATAATGTATATGTGATAAATTTAAATTAGACATTTTACTTACTGAAATAAACAGGAAATTTCTGTCCCAGTCGGCTTAACACGGTGGTTTTAAAACAACATGCAACACCTTCTAAATAAAAAGTGTTAAACATTTTACAAACTTAACTTGGCAATTTTTGTAATTAAACAAGTTATAAAACGTGGAGCAGTATAAAATCTTAACAAATAAATGATTACGTTTGTATTTGCTAAGTGGTGCCCATCAATAAAATCTCGATACTTTTATATCCTTTACAAATTTCTGACGTATGAAACATATCTCTGAGATATGTATTTTTATGTTGATTAATTTTAGGAAAAAGCTGCATGTGTTTATACATGATTTAAATTAAGCTGAATAATCACCTTTTAACCATCACATGTTAATATAAGTTCAATACTTTTATAACCTTTACAAATTTCTGACGCACGAAATATATCACTTGATTCATTTTACTAAGAGGATCCACATGTGTCTGCACGTGACTTAAGTTTATTTAAATTATAACCTCCTGTTTTGTAAGCGTATCACATATCAATAAGTTCAACACTTTTATAACCTTTATTGGGGAATTTACTAAGGAAAGAAACATGACTTGAATTTTGCTGAAATATCATATCTATTTGACTTTGTTTTGGGTTTCAATGTGACATTGTTAATTAAAAACACAAAATTTTTGAACTGGTTTCTATATAAGCGCATTTTGCTCCTGGTATATTCAGATTTAAAGTTAAATAACTCTCCAGATATAGTTTTTTAAGCATCTCTAGCAAAATGGCAACAACACCTTGTGTAATAGTGGTTACAAGCCGGAACCAAGAAGCTATGTCAACAAAATCACTTCAAGTTATTATGAAGGCTGTATTCCAGTAAGTCATTTAATATCCATTTTCTTATTGCTAATATATATTATGTTTGATTAATCATTAAAGGTTTGGTGTAAGAAAAATATATACCAAAGGTGACAAGGTGCTTGTAGCGCTAAATTATTGCCCCAGAAAGACTACTCTGGAAAAAAAATTTGGCAATTTACCACTAAAATATTATCGCACGAAACTGGACACAGATGAGGAATTTGAAGAGTATGAAGAGTTCTTAAAGGAGTACACATTTAATATAGAAGATGAGGATGAAGTAGTACAGGTTCATGATAATGAAGCTCCTTCTACGTCACGTAAAAGGAAAAATAATTAGTAGATTAATTTATAAATAAAAATCAATATAAATTTATAACTTGAGTTTTATTTTTTCATATATAAAAACCAGTAATACAAGTAAAATACATGTTGTAATGTACAATTTAAATTATTGTTTAAATGTGTGTTACAATGATAAGATTTAAAAATTATTTTAAGATCTTCGAAGGAGGGACAACTTTCATCATCTGAAAAATCAATAATTTCGTTCGAAATAAAATTTCCTAGCCACTGTTTCTTATTTAATCCTCTCACTGCAACAATGCTTTCGTTGTCATTAATAAAGCTCTTAATGAAGTAACCAATTTCTTCGTAGTTTATACTGTTATGATTAAAAGAATTCCAAGGGAGACCATGTATATTATTTGTTAACCACTTCATATGTTTATTAATTTTATAACTACAGATATTCACATCAAAGGGTAGATTTATAATTTTGTGAACGTATATCCCATTATCTGTGTTCAATATTGATATTTCTTTACATAAAAATTTCACACCACCTCCATGTTCAAAACCTTGCACATCAACAATAAACATGTTTTATAGCACACGAACCAAATTTGTTAGTGGGTTATATTTCACCAGACGATCATGTAAAATAAGACAATATGCACTTGTGTTTGGTGGAATATTTTTAGATGTTTCAAATTCTAATTTAATATCAACTGGTCCTGCTTTTACAATTTCATTCTGGTGACTGCAGTCAATAACTGCTAATGGAGCTTTTTGTATATATTCTTTTGGAGGGAGACATGGTTCACTTTGATTTTTGTAGTAATATGTTTGTTGAAAACGTGCAAACATTTCATACAAAATCGCCCACTGCTGCTTGTCAATATTTATATTAAGGTTGTCATAAGGGTACACGTCTGAATTTAAGTGTAACTTAATGTTTGTTAAGTTACAGTGATCAAAATGGCTTACGTTTTTTCTGTTTATATTCTTTTTATCTGTTTGTAGTCCAAATATAATAGTTCTGGGCTTTTCTAACTGACTGCTTGTTTTAATGGTCCACGAATGTCGCATTGTTACTGGTAGTACGGGATATTCTTGAAGTTCCCAACTTCTAAAAGTTACATTAAGGTCTCTATTGCTTTCAATTTGTTTAAATAGCTTTAATTTTTCTGCATCGGATACGGTTATATGAGGTAATTTCCACAAAACTTTGTACAAGGTAATTTTCGGTTTTTCTGTATCAACACTTGTTATTGTGGCATTAATATCTGAACTACTTCGAATTAAAATAAGCTCTTGACGCATATTCACAATAACTTTTTGAAAGTCTTCAGCAAATCCAAATACCATTTTTAGAGGAATACAGACATTAAACTCACCGTCATTGTCTACAATCTTAGGTTCTTCTAAAGGAGACCATCCTGCATTAATAAGTCGTGAACCAACGTTTGTATTATAAGAAACATATCCTTTCATTGTAGATGTGATTCCGGGATTTCTATTACGGTCTATTACTATACCTGCTAGCTCATATCTAACTTCCTCAAATAAACTGAGAATACCATTATTCACAAACCTAAGTGTTGCACTGGCTTTATCTTTTTCGTCAGTTATTTTCCCTTCAACTACCAAGAAACTTTCTGACGGTAAAGTAATGAGATCTTGCCCTTGACTAGGTATTCTGATTTCATCATTTTTATTCAAGGAGTTGGCTGCGTATGGTTGACAAGTATGAAATTCAAAACTTGAAATAGAATTGTCAACGTATACATTTTCAGAGATGTCTAAAATATTGTAACTCATGTTTCAGTAAATATATAAAAAAATTATCCTAAATATTTTTTTCTTGAACAAGTGTGAATCCTAAACTTTTTAAAAATTGTCTGTTTGAAGCTGTTAGTGATTTAAAGTGTCTTTTGTGACTAACATTTTTCATGGTTTGAGTATCATATATATTCAAATGTGGTCTCAGAGGTACATTATATCGGAACACCATATTTCTATCTAAGCTTCTTTAAATGCAACCTTATCGTTATCAACTCCTTCTGGAAATTAACGAAATTACCTGATTGATCTTGTATTTTAAGTGTAATTTGATTTATAGATTTTGTATTTATTGGTAAGTAGATGACATTAGTTGGATGTTCAACTATCTTGTAACCAGGTGGTACAGTAGGATAAAACATATGTATTATGTGCATAGCTTTATCATTTGTATATGAGTTTGTTACTAAATTACAATCAACACATATTGCATTAACTTGAAATATATCAACAGGGTGATCAGAAATATGTTTTTTATTTTTTTTCAATATTCGTTTTTCAAATCCAAGTAGACTGCTAACTGAATTATCTTCTCTAAAATCTATATCTTGATTCCATTCTATTTCACACTTTAAGGTATTCAAATTTGGTGTTATTTTTAGTTGATTACGTTTATCTAAGTCTTCTTCCTTACGTATTGTGTTATTTATAAGTGAACCAGCGGTAACTTTATTTCTAATCAAAACATCGTTTATGTAGTTCTCAATGTCCTTGACTTCATAAGACCCTTGAGGTAGAACAATTTCTTTTGATGTTTGATTATCTAGGTAGCGAAATATATTATTTGAATGATTAATGTTTGGTATTGTATTGTAGGTAACAAAATCAATCAAACCCAGTACATACATGCCATCATCTAAAGTGATTGGGGGATAGAAATTTGTAGATAAAATTGAATCACGACCGGACAACGTAAAAACATATGACATGTTAGCTTGCGGGCTTTTTCACTCATAATACTAAAACTTTGCTACGTAATTATTTATTATACAAAAATTCTAGACACAGATGACCACAATTATACATATTATAAGTTTGATAAGCTAAATGGTTATATTGAATAGAACAATACTCATTATTCGAATTAAAATATTTAACTGCTTCTAAGGGAGGCCTTAAATTTCCATAGCTATCAAAATAGATCACCAGTTTCTCTTTTTTATTATATGCCGTCCAGTGAGTTCCGGGTCCATCATTGTTGTCCAAATTTATGATACCACACTCATTTTTGTGTATTCTTGCTGGTAAATTGTTTCTCATGAATACTCCACGAAAGTTGGCAATTCTTAATAACTTTGCATAATACTTCAAATCAAGATCGGTAAGAGGACGCTTGGGTAAAACTATTGGCATTTTTTTTTAAAAAAAGGCCTAATCCAGATTTATAAGGTTTTAAATATAAACCTTTACCTCTTAAAGCAATAGCCTCCATTGTTTTATTATGACGCGATGTCTCTTCTAAGTGTTGTTTTGCAGCTTTTGCATCATTTACAGCCTTTGCTATACCTGCAGCACCACCAGATAGAGCTCCAAGTGCAGATAATCCGGCAAATATTGGTATTAAAGGTAATATGCCGCCAGTCTTTGGAATCTTTATTACACGAACAGGTCTAATAATTTTTTTGATTTTGGAAGTTGCTTTAAGTGCTGTTTTGATAGCATCTGCAATAGTTTTAGGTTTTATATGGCTTAGGGTTTTTTTTATACGTCTAGTTACATCTCTGAAGCTAATTAATTTCTTTCCTAGACCACGTTTAACTTTTTTCTTAGTAGATGTTTTACGTTTTTGTTTTCTTGCAGCCATCTTCTCGTTTGACTAAAGTCTATGCACATACTGAAGATCCTTCATAAATTAATTACTTTTTATGTATTTAGATTGAGGTTCAATAAATTCATCTTCTTCATCGCTATTGTCAAGTTTACGTTTTAGCGTTAGAGGTTCTTCATATTTAGCTTGTTTGGGTGGAGGATTTTCACCTGAATCATTATCGTTCATTTGAATATCACTCAGTTTTCTTTTTCTATTACCTATTAACTTGATTTTTTTGTGTGGAAAATCCATATCGCCATGGATATCATCTAATTTTCTTTTACGGTTTTGCTTTACGCTTAATATTTCATTAATGTCATCATTGATGTTATCATTATGCATCTTACTCTTACGATATTTAAGTTTGAAATTCTTTTTTGGTTGCATATTTTTTCTCTGTTTTTTTCTTTGTAACGAATGAGAATTATAAGCCTCAATTTGTTTTAAAGAATTATTTGTTACCATTTTAATTCTCTCAAGTGTTTTTTGACAATTATTGAGTACTTTTATACAACTACTGTTATTATATCCCATACCTAATTTTACTTTAGCCTTCATAGCTCCTGCAACACCAAGTGCAGCCATTTTTTCACCAAAAGGCGTATCTTTTGCTCTAAATCTTTCCATTGCTATATTACCCAATTTTTTATCTGCTTGATGTCTTAGATCTATATCTTTTGTATTGTGATACGCAATGTCATGTTCCATGCAACCAGCATCAAGTCCATTAATAGGTGTGTCACCTCTTAGCAAACGTTCTTTCAGTTTAGTACCTGGACCGCAATATTTGTAACCAGGTATGTGTAATTCAAAAGGTAACTTATTAATAACATCATTAACGAAACCACTACCAATATAGTATTTCATTGGTAATTAACGTCTGTATTTCACTACAAATTATAAAATGAATATATACACAATGCCGCTTTGTATATATCGTAGTTTAATCCTATCCCTGTAACAGATGCAGGAACTATGAAGTTCATTAAACAGAAAACAAGATTAAATATTGATAATCATGATTTAGGTTTAAAAATAGCTTCCAAACATGGAAAGTTATTTCCATCAAGTGTTAGATGTATTATTGTTGGACCTTCCAACTGTGGTAAAACAAATGTTATGTTAAGTCTGATAGAACACCCTAATGGTTTGAAATTTGAAAATGTCTACTTGTACTCCAAGTCATTGCATCAACCAAAGTATTTATATTTAGGAGAACTATTGAAGCCGATAAAAGGCATTGGTTATTATTCTTATAAAAATGGTGAAAACATTGTGGAAGCTGCAAATGCTAAACCAAATTCTTTATTTATTTTTGATGACGTAGCTTGCGCTAATCAAGATGTGATGCGTGAATATTTCAGTATGGGAAGACACAATCAAATAGATGCATTCTATCTTTGTCAAACATATGTTAAGGTACCAAAACATTTAATAAGAGATAATGCAAACGTATTGGTAATATTTAAACAAGATGATATAAATTTAAAGCATATCTACGATGAACATATTTTATCTGATATGTCATTCTCAAGATTTCGACAACTCTGTGCTCACTGTTGGCAGGAACCGTATGGATTTTTAAGTATTTTTAAAGACAGTAATTTAAACGAAGGAAGATATCGACACCACTTTGACAATTTTGTTAATTTATAAGTACTAGGTACTTAAACAATCGGCTGAGATAGACACTGTTAATTCTGATCTGAAGCTGATACTGAGCTGATTATACCTGTTCGTGACCAGTTCGAGACCTGTTCTATACACTGATGGATTTTAATTCAAGGAAAATAAAACAGAAACTTATAGCAAAACGTAGAGATATTAAAAATAAACTTGATATGCTTAAACATGGTGAATTTGTGCGAGAAAAGATCTTTTCACCAATAACAAAACATTTAAAAAATATTGAAGACAAGTTGGTTACAGATAAAAAACAAGAATCCATGAACATTTCTGAAAAGTTTCCAGAATTTATACAAAAGTCTGATGTTTACAATCAATCAGACATTCCTCAATATGATGAGTTTCAGGAGGTGCAGGAACCATTTTACGGTGAGTCTACACCCAGACGAGATTTGTCCAAGTTAGGGGAGCAAGAGCAATATAGTATAAAAAAATCAATCATAGATGAAATAAAATTAAACGAGGAGGATGAAGTAAGCACAAGTTCTAACATAAAAAATCAGAAAATAGCTTCTGAAGTAGTACAAGATGTAGCAGATCAGTCATTTCTAGATTACTTAGGTCAATATGAACCATTGCCTAGATCTTACATTAAAGCAATGTTATCTGATGATAATGGCGAATTTGATCATAAATATGGTGTCCGTTACATTCCAGACACAGCTAAATTCTACATTGGAGATTCACAGTTAAATATAGAAGGTTCAAATGTTGTCGTTAAAAATAAAGTCTATAAAGGTACACGTGGTCTATATGAATTATTATTTAAAAAATATCCTAAAAATTTTACGTCACAGGATGAAGCCGCATACAAAGATATTGTTTTGAAAACAAACGCTCATAGACGTTACTATCATCCTAAAAAGCAAGTTGATGGAAGTAAATTAGATAAATATAAAAAAATAATATCAAATATCTCATCTAAAACCAGTGGTGAGGGTATGCTTATGGAAGTCAATATTAATCCAATTGATTATGTATACTGGGATGATCCAAATGAACTTGTTGATCGATTGCGTTTACTCTTAGCCTCTGAACAAGCAGGACATTCTGGTCATAATAACGAAATAAATTCTATAATAGAGGAATTGCGTGAAGCAAATATTGTCCTATGAAAGCATGAAAGTTATAAGTAAAAAACGTAAAGTAGTTGAAGAAATTCATAAGCCAGCAAGAATCAACTTTAAAAGACGCAAGGTAATAATTAAAGGTTTAGATGATTTATATCAAGCTGATCTTGTTGATATGTCATTATATGCAAAAGAAAATATGGGATATAAGTATATTTTGGTTATGATAAACTGTTTTTCAAAATTTGTGTGGGCGATACCATTGAAAACTAAAACCGGATACGAGGTAGCACAGGCAATTGAAACAGTATTTAAGAAGCATAAAATTTTGAACTTCCAGACAGACGCTGGTCTTGAATTTTTCAATATTCATGTAAAAAGGCTTACAGAAAAATATAAAGTAAATCATTACAAAACATTCAGCGAGAAAAAAGCTTCGATTGTGGAGAGAGTCAACAGGACTTTGAAAAACATGATGTGGAAAGAATTTAATATGCAAGGTAACTATAGTTGGTTAAATATGCTTAAAGTAATAGTAAAAAAATACAACAACACAAAACATAGAACAATTGGTATGAAACCAACAGACGTTTCAAAGAAGAAAGAGAAACAATTGCTTAATACTGTATACAGTCAAATAAAGCAAACAGATATTATTAATTCAAAGTTTAGTGTTGGAGACCACGTGAGAATATCTAAAATTCGAGCTGTTTTTGATAAAAAATATATGCCCAATTGGTCAACAGAAATATTCACGATAAGAAAAGTCCAGTTAACAAATCCAGTTACTTATCTATTAAGAGATATAAACAATCAGGACATACAAGGCGGCTTCTACAAAGAACAGCTGCAAAAGGTTAAATATCCTGATGTTTACTTAGTAGAGAAGGTACTTAAAAGAAGAGCTAATAAAGTTCTAGTTAAATGGTTAGGATTCAGTGATAAACATAACAGTTGGATTGATAAATCAAATTATTTGTAATACAAAACAAAAGATAAAATAAAACAGTTTAAAAGCGATTATTTTTATTTTTATTTTAGAATAACCTGTACAGAATTGTTATATAATCACATATAAATATAACACATATTCTTTTTTGCTATCTGAGTGTCTTGATTTTGTTGCATTAACTCCTCTATCGAATTATACTTCTTTTGCTGATAAATTAAGTCCCTATTTCCTATTAGTTCATCATAGTCATAGTGTCCACAGTACATTTTCGTTTTCCTTGGTGTGATTGGATAGAAGTTTTCATTCTCTCCAATGATATAACCAACAGTATTATTCTCTAAATTCCTAATGGGTGTTTCCAACTCAAATCGTTTTCCATCAAAATAAAATGCCGGATATTCTTGTAACGTTACGTTATCTTCAAATCTCTCATACAAAAGAAACTTTCCATTTTTCAGTGGAAACACATAATTTTCTACTAAGACCTGGGGGTCTTCAATCACATGAACGGTAAGTATAGGATTATCATGTATATCAACCGTAATTCTATGTTCATCTATAATGCGCATAGAACTACACTTCACCGCAAGCACACACAAAAATATAACTAAACTTAACATGTTGATTATATTTCCACAATTGAATCAGACTGATATTTTCATAAAGCTAATTCTTATTTATATACAAATTCTTTAAAAAAAATTACCCCTCTACTACCTTAAATTAAATATGAAAGGTAAACAAGAAATTTATTATTTTATGTTCAAGCTTGAAAGAAAGATGAACAATGGTTTCTGAAATAGATGCATATAATTGGTGTAAAGTTTTTAATAGTCAGTATCGTTTCCATAGTTTAAAATCTTCAACAACAACATTAAAAAGAATAAAACCAACAAAAGTTATACGATCAACGGAATCAACATGGCAACCTTATTCATTAGATTTAAAGCTATGTCAGAAGAGTAAAAAATCAATTAGTTTAACAGATTTTGAAAAAAGGACAAAAAATTAAGAACCATTATGAGCAAGCATGAAAATGTTGTTATTAAATTGATACAAATTCTAAACTCATTAAATGAAGAGGCTGAACAAGACATAAAATGTTTCTTTAATAAACCAGAGTTAAAAGTGTTGAAACTATTCAAAAATAGATACAACCTTGCTTTGGAAAAATGTACAAACTTTTTAATAGAAGACAACATCGAGATAGAAGACTTAAAAGAATATTTAAAGGATTTGGGTTTAAGATATTACCTGGATATGGCAGTTAAGGAACAAAATAAAGAAATGCAGGAAAAGTAATTAATAAGTCTAGAAGTATCATACTCTGTAACGTAATTATTTTGTAATACATTAACATAAAATTTCGTATTGTGTTTACAAATTAACCTTATGCATCTCTTATTTTAATATCTATACAAGCTAAATAGCAGTTTATCATTATTAATGTTTTCTTATCAGTAATTAAATAATAATTTAACGGTAAATAAACGAACTGTATTAAGATCTCACCAAATGTTAAAGGTTAAACTTTTATCTTACATATATTATACCACTAAGTAACATAATCTAAACAAGTATTTGGCTCAGTGGCAGCACTTCGGTCTAGTAATCAAAATGTCACGGGTTCAAATCCAGACTAGGTCAACTTGGCTTTTTTTCAAATTAAACTACCTTGTCAAATATACACAGGTAACAGGTAAAATTAAAAGGTAAAACTAAAAGGTAAAATTAAAATGTAAAATAGGTAAAATAATAATTTAATACATTTTTGTCTAAATCTTCATCTCTTCAGCGATGACCTTGAAAGAACCAAAAGGTAACACCCTAAAAACCCTCTGGTCATTGTTGACCACTTCTTCACATTAAAAGACATTGAAAGAGCTGAGCCTCACCTGCACCCCAGGTAAAACGAAACAATAACTAAAGCCTGCTTTCAGCAGCCTCTGGTCATTGTCGATCACTTCTTGCAAATTATTCGTGACCTTACGGCACGGACAAGGTGAACATTGGTAGCTGTGGATGGTAGGCGCCATCGAGTTGTCACAGAACCCCCCCTGCTTAACTACTAATATACCTTCTTTTTTTAGAATAGAATATCCTTTTAAATATCCATGTAACACATACTAGATGCTGTGAAACACAAAGTTAAACTTTCTAGAGAATCTACATTGTATGGAAAGAGCTGTTGTATAATTTAAATAATAAATAAATAAATAAAATAACAACTGCTGTACAAGTTAAGCAGTAAAGGGCATTTAAATGGTTCCTTATAGAAATTATGACAGTACTATATCATCTGTAGCACTTTCGTAAAGATAGTTGCAAAGTTAGAAAAGATGATTGAAAGGAATTTTATTCAGCCACAGAACAAACGCGCTGTCTTGTTAATTGTTTACTGTCAAGTTGCCGTAACTTTTAATGAGTATATTTCGACTTGTTTGTAAATGAACGAATACAATTTGACAAAAAAAGGCAAATAGCCAAAAATTATACACGAACGTATGACTTTCTGTATATGGTGGAAATTGTCCATCGCATTTTCAAATATAATTCTGGGCAGAGCACTTCAAATGGGACAGGGAATCCATTTTAGATTACCCTAAATGTTACACGATTGCCGAATAAAAGTTTTGATTATCGCCTATAGGGTGAAAGTTTGCAAAGCATCGGTGTTTGGTGATGAATAAATTATCAGCACTTTGGATTACGAAAATCCTAACTCCCGAATAAACAAAAGTTGTGCATGCATAATATTTAAGAAGAGAACTTGCTGGCTCTAGCTCGTGGCCAGGAAGTCTTTTTTCCAAAATTGTAACAGGCGGAAAAAACATTGGGGTCTCAATAAAGTCCCCGCCACGCTCTTCAAAAAACAATACGATAATTGCACAAATTGATCCCCGCTGCCAAAAATTCAAACTTGTAAGAATATGAAGGGGAGCTGATAGCGATAATTTTTTGTGATAATGAAGGCACTTTTTGCACTGAGTGTACGCAGGTGGAGTCTACAGTTGCCTTAGAGGACCACAAAGAAATTGTTTAAAAAATGCTTTACGCCAAAAGGCGCCGTCTAATGTTGCTCAAAAAATCTTGTTGCTACACGACAATTTTAAAGTTCCTAAGTTCAGGAAGAAATCAACAATTGCAGGTTTGTTCAGTACAACACCCTCTTATAGTTATGATTTACCTACCTCTTTCCTAAGTTAAAGATGACGTCGATTTTCTTTGGATGAAATACTTACTAAAAGAGGCAATTTCCACGTTTTTTGAGGAATTACCGAACTCAAATTGTGGAGGGTACTCGTTATTCGAGAAGCCTTGGACTGTATGTTATGGTTCGTATGGCGAAACAAATTTTCTTCCAACTATTTTATTTCTTGGTTAGGTAGATTTTATTTTAATGTACCCTTGTATTTGATACAATTAGGCATCTAGAACTTATTGCAGTTGTTACAAAAAATTATAAACTGGGCTAAACATAATCGACTCTCCATTTGATATTTGTTTTTAGTGAATTTTCTTTAAAAAAATTCACTAATGAGGAGATCCCGACTTTTGAATTTTGAAAAAATTTCTTCAAATGAGCGCTAACTAGGCCCCCCAGAACACATATCCGGGGTCAGTTTTAATTTTTATATGTTTATATATATATATATATATATATATATATATATATATATATATATATATATATATATATATATATATATATATATATATATATATATATATATCACACCAATAACTCAAAAAATAATGGGCCGATTTTAATTAAATTTGGTGAATAAATTCCTTTGGCAAATGGCTTGGATAAGTTCGTTAGCCAGGAAAATCTGCCCAGGTTTCCCGGAAAATTTTGTGTTTTCTTCCCAAAAAAAAAATTATATCTCCGGAATTAACAAGTAATGGCAACCAAATTTGGTAGACGAGTTCATATCCTTATCGGTAAGTTACCTACCAAAATTTAGCTATGTATGCATTTAAAGAAAAATAAATTGGGGTTTTCCTCAAAACGTCAAAGTTGCGATTTAAAACGTCAAAATCGGCAACATTTAGGCAAATAACTTGAATCTAATACGGGCTATGGAAATCAAATGTCTCAAGAAGGATGTTTTACAAACCCTGAAGTCTTAGTTTTAATCGTCATTGTCCTTCATTTTACTAAAATGTTTCCAGAAAATTCATTTCAAATAGACCTTTTCTCTGATGCTTGGCAGTGGTCTTAGCTATAGAGTTTATCGTTTAATGGTGTATAATTTCGTCGAATTTTTGTAAAAAAATCAATAAAGCTCAATATATCCGTTATTATACAAGATATGAAAAAAATTGTATATATTAATTATACGGTGTCTTGGGCTACATCTAAAAAAATATTTCTACAATCACAGGGTGGCCCATAAGTCGTTGGTGATACAAATTTTCTTTTTTGTTTAATCAAACACGCCTTATGTTATTGCATTTTTGCATTTTCCATCGAATTATAATGCATGTTTGTAAGAAAAGAAATTCTGGATGCAGCAAGTGCGTTATGGTAGCGATTTTGATCAAATGCTTCATATTTGAATAACCCAATTTGCTATTAACCTATATGGTTGACCAAGAAACGAGTTTTTCCGGGAACTTTTTAAGTTTACTTTTGGAAATTTTTGTACATTTTCACACAATAAAGTTATTTTTATGAAACATGGCACATTGTTTTTACTATATAGGTTATACTGGTAACCAAAATTAATGCCTGCTTTCTTAAAAACAAAACACACATATTTGCAATAAAAACATTTTTATGAAAATTTACTACCATAACGCACTTGCTGCGTTCAGAGTTTTTAAATTAATGGTTCTTATGTCTTAGATCTTTTACATTGTATATCCATTTTAGGCACGCTTGGAGAAGCCAAATCAAGTGTGCTTATCAGTGCTCATCACAGGTTCCAATCTTCACTTGATTCTCTTTTTATTTTCCTAACACTTTTTTGTTGACCCACCCGAGAAGTTCGTTTTAAGCTTACACCTTAGCAACACTGCGCGACGGGAGCCTTATATTATTTGTCATATCTTACCTTTTTTTACAGGCATAATTTTTCACATGCACTTGATTTTACACTTTGTCGTATACTTCTGCTTGTCTTCAACTAAATTAGAGAACAATTTCATTTATAAAAGTCAAATGTCAGGAACTTTTTTCTATTACTTAGCAATTTTTATTCCGGTATATAATGTACAATCAAAGCAGCCTGTATACCAAATTTCATTTAAATGATTTTGTTGTTTCTGAAGATACAAACATTTTGCAAAAGTAAGCCGCACTTTTCGTCGATAACTAGACCAATTAGGTTGGTTAACGGACTTATCCAAGTTATTTACAAACGAAAGAGAACTGAACAAGTTTCACCACAATCAGCAAGAATTTTTTTAAGTTATCACACCCCTACACAACTTCTGCCTTCTATGGGTTCTAGAGTTCCTAGTTCGTGTTTATTTAAGCAAATTAATTGCAAGTCGTAAAGTCCTGATCTCGTCAAAAGCGAATTGTTTCCAGGAAAATTCTCTAAAAAACTATAAATATATATTATTAATTTCCTTTATCATCGAAAATAACTTCTGTGTTAATTAAAATATACATTTTTAATTAACATCAAAGACTTACTTTATAAAATTATGAGCTGATTATCTGTATTATGCTTATTTTTAAGCTAAAGTTCATTCACTGAATTTCAAAAACAATGTGCATGTAATTAAATAAGAGGAAAGCCATATGCAGAAATGTTCGAAATATTTATTTGGGAATGCAACATAAACAAAACATAATTTGGATAACTGCGTCTGAAATGGAAATTTATATTATATTCGTAAGCAGTTCTTGGAGTATAATAAGAAAATGTATCGGTATTTTGACCCTCCCTGGCGCCGAACAGATTTCATAAACAAGTTTATTTTGTGCATAAATATATATGCGCGAGGTGTAATTACAGTGAAATATTATTTTTGGGAATAATATAAGCACAAAACCCATTAAACGGCAGCTTATACTGGGGAGAGTTATTAATGCGCCACATTATTTAAAATGATTTACTCGATGTATATTAATAATATGCGGTACGTAGATGGATAACAGCTCTCGGATTCATTAAGAATTAATATAACACACATATATTTATAAAATTCGAAACCATCCATTCCAATCCTTCTCAAACATGGCCTGTCATATTAGAAATTACTTATCGATATATAAATATATACACACATTAATATGTAATTAAGTTACACACGAATTCTCCTGTTTTGAATTAATTTGTAATTCATAACATAAAATTATCACACTTAAAACGTCAAATGAAGTGACAACAAGAATAAATTTCCATTTTAAGTAGTAAATACACCAAATTGTGTTCACACTTGATTGTTTTTAGCTTTTATAGTAAGAGCATAATTAACATTTCAAATAAGATCAAAAGGATAATTATATATATATATATATATATATATATATATATATATATATATATATATATATATATATATATATATATATATATATATATATATATATATATATATATATATATATATATATATATATATATATATATATATATATATATATATATATATATATATATATATATATATATATATATATATATATATATATATATATATATATATATATATATATATATATATATATATATACAGGGTGTCCCTCTAACAATGGGCCAAACCCATATATTCGGATAGAGCATCAAAAATTAAATAGACTTTCATTAATACGTTGTTTCCGATTGTTGCTTGTTTTCGATATACAGTGTGTTAAAATTGACTTTGAAAAAAATTAAATCGCTCGTTTTTCTGCTAATTACTGGAATATTGATTTGAAACTTTGTAATAGGGGGTTATCGAGGATGCCGCTTCCAACCGTGATACCTATTTTGAGCTACATCATAGTTGGCGCCACCTACACTAAACCCGAATGTTTTACAGGGGCATAACATTTTCGATGATCAACTTTCTGCAAATCTGTTCAGAAAAACTGAAAACTACTAATTTTTTGTACGAAAAAGATATACTTAGTTGAAACTCATAAAGTGAGTGGTTACCGAGATATTGCGGTTTTAATAATGGTGTGCATTGAAAATCTCTCAAATCTGAAATTTTATTAACATTATTATTATCACTAAATTATAAGAAAAAAATGACAATTATCGAACAATTCACTTAATAAGATTCTCAAAATGGCCTCCGCCTACTTCAATACATTTTTCTAGTCTCAACCCAAAATTTTGCCTCACCTTAAAAAAAGTTTGATAATCGTTTTTCAATATATCACTGGATTCGATTATTCTAGCCCAAAGTTCATCTCTGGAGTTACAAATATTCTTGTATACTAATTCTTTCAAGTGACCCCAGAGGAAGAAATCTAGAGGATTGAGGTCGGGGCAACGTGCAGGCCAAGGAAAATCTCCACCTCGACCTATCCATCGGCGCGGATAATTTTGGTTCAGAAATTCTCTGACAGGAAGTCCATAATGGGCAGGTGCCCCGTCGTGAATGAACCATAATCTCCTGCGCACGTCTAGAGGGACATCTTCCAAGAGAATAGGAAGTTCTATTGGTCCCAACAACACGTCGCCTAGTATGCCACACCAGACATTAATGGAGAACTCATGTTGAAAATGGTGTTTTCGCGTCAAATGAGGATTGCTGCTGTCATATGTGTGAGCATTTTTGAACTTGAAAACTCCTCTTCTTGTGAATGTCGCTTCGTCAGTGAATAGAATGTTGTTGAAGAAAAACGGATCGTCATTCTGATACCGACGAATGCGTTCACAAAAATCCAATCTAGATAGAAAATCTAGAGGTAAAAGATTCTGCACTGGTGTGAAGTGGTAAGGATGTAACTTTTCTTTTCTGAGAAGTCTACCAATACTTGATTTATTTATTTCAGTTGCTGCAGAGAGGCGTCTTACGCTTGTTTCCGGATCTTCTGCAAGGCGTACTAATATCTCTTCCTCTTGATGTACAGGACGTCTTGGTCCACCAACTTCCGACTTCGAATTGAAAGAACCAGTTTCACCTACGAATACATTAGGACGAGATGATACGCATCCGTGTAACAAAATGTGTATTTCACGATTTTTCCAGCCCTCAGGTGTGAATTTTGTCAAAACTTTCGTTTCAGAAATAATCAATGGCAATGAGTGCATATTACTCTTTTACATACCTAATTTATCGTATAATCTTCTAAAGGTCTTGTGATCTGGTTGTCTACGACTAGGATATAATTCCAAGTATCTGGCGGCGGCTTGGTGGCTACGGAAGTTTGATTGCGCATAAACGCAGATCATATCTCTCTTCTCAATATTGCTAAACTCATTATGGCGTGGCATTTCAGAAATAATAACTACCTACTGCTCTTAATTGAAAAACCATGTGCTTGTCAAAATTGACAGATTATGTTTATTGTGTTACGCAAATGACATCCCTATGAAAACGAAAAACAAAAGATATTTCATCTACTTCATTGACTGTTGTTGACCCGGCCAATCAACTGCTATAGTTATTAGAGCCGTGATATGTCCACAGGAATACATCTTTTATTTGCCAAAAACATACTTATTCTATGATATCGAATTAAATCCAGAGAAACTTCCCAATTTTTAGGAATTGATTTAGAATTAGAAAATTATGATTAAAATACACCGACCTCAATCCTCTAGAATTTTCCATTGGGGTTACTTGAAACAACTGGTACATACACAATAATGTTTGTAACTCCAGAGATGAACTTTGGGCCAAAATAAAATTTCAGATTTGAGAGATTTTCAATGCACACCATTATTAAAACCGCAATATCTCGGTAACCACTCACTTTATGAGTTTCAACTAAGTATACCTTTTTCGTACAAAAAATTAGTAGTTTTCAGTTTTTCTGAACAGATTTGCAGAAAGTTGATCATCGAAAAAGTTATGCCCCTGTAAAACATTCGGGTTTAGTGTAGGTGGCGCCAACTATGATGTAGCTCAAAATAGGTATCACGGTTGGAAGCGGCATCCTCGATAACCTCCTATTACAAAGTTCCAAATCAATATTCCAGTAATTAACAGAAAAACGAGCGATTTAATTTTTTTCAAAGTCAATTTTAACACACTGTATATCGAAAACAAGCAACAATCGGACAAAACGTATTAATGAAAGTCTATTTAATTTTTGATGCTCTATCCGAATATATGGGTTTGGCCCATTGTTAGAGGGACACCCTGTATATATATATATATATATATATATATATATATATATATATATATATATATATATATATATATATATATATATATATATATATATATATATATATATATATATATATATATATATATATATATATATATATATATATATATATAAGAAAAATATCCTGCTTCAACCTAAAAGATTATTAGCGGGTCCTGGTGAGATTAAATTAAGCTTAGTAAATAGTTAGGTAACAAGTATATAATATCATAAGGAAGAAAGATTAAGTTCCTCGGCAAAAAAAAAGGGGAGGGGTGCTTTTTCATTATATATTCGCGGGTGAATTTAGTATGGCCTATCCTCAATCTGGATATGACTGTCTGATTTTTTCCTCCAGTTGGTAGTGGTGGCTTGTAATTTAATTTACTCTTGGTTTGGTTTGGAATAGTTTTGATGGTTTAGTCCCCCACATTTTTTGTCACTTGTTAGTGATAACTGTTTTTATATTAGTCTTGATATCTTCGTTCGTATGAACTTTGTAAAATGAATCATTACAAGAAGGCGCGACTCCTTTTGCAAGTTCATCTATAGTTTTATTTCCCTCGACGTTTACGTTTACAGTCTAGGGTATATCAGATAATATAACATGCCTAAATGCTTCTTGCATGGCATAGAGTTCATAAGTAAATATAGGTGCTAATTTGGGTAGTTTGTATGTGAGAGGCGTGTTGCCTGTTTATACAACTGATCCTGTATCGTTTTGATTCTTGTAGATATCTAAATAAATCAATTTTTGATTCTCATACTCAGATTTTATTTCTAGGAACTGATTCCTTGTTACACTGAGATGGGTAGCGGTTGTCAGGTGGTGTGTTAATCTTAAATCAAAAGCGCCTTGTTGTGTTCAAGGAGGAGTCCATGTTTTGTATGAACTGGCAGGGAAAAAAGGCTTCTCGACACTTCCAAGGATTCTGCGGCATCTAAGATTTATGTGAGCTGACTGGTGCGATTTTCCTTCGAATGGGGTCTCGCAAGCAATAATTTGGATATTCTGGTATACGTAGGACTTGGGAGGCATAAATTAAAGTTAATCGTTCTCTTTTTAGTTTAATTTGCATTTCATTTACGAGATTCCTGATACTTTCGATAGGGCTAGTTCGTAACAACCAAGAGCTATTCTTAAGGCAGAGTTTCGGATAATGACGAACGTGTGCAGTAACTTATTACTGGCTGTAGTATAAACTATGGCTCCGTAATATATCCTGGGTCCGATAAACGTCCTGTAGATGTTGGTTTCCGCTCCCCACGCATAGCGTGCCATCGTCTTTATCATACTAATAACACCGATTCTTGATTTTTTAACTTGCTGTATATGTGGTCCCCATTAGAGTTTTCGGTCAAAAGTCAATCCTAGAAATTAACTTGGTCCCCAGGTCTTATGTTTGCGCGGTACAGATTCAGTTTCATATCATTATTTTTTTTTCAGTTTGAAGAATAACCTGCTCACAGTTTTGTCTACAGAGTATCTATATCCTGTAGTTGTGTGTATATTTTAGTTTACTTTGTTGTTTTGTTTTTGGCGAGTTCTCGTATATTTGAATAAATGCAGATGAGGGCCATTATAGCTTTAATTTATATACGTATATGTATGGTGTGTGCTTGTATGTATATGTATGGATATATCCGTGTGATAACTGAAACAATCATTGACCGTTTTTGAATAAGTATTGTCTTCCTCATCTAAATGGTTTGAATGGGTCGATTGGCCAGTACAATCGGACAAGTTTTTCAATCAAATTGAACTGTTCTTTCGAAAAATGTCCGTCAAAATGGTTCCCTCAAAAAATAACACAAAAATATTTTTGAAAGTAAACTCGAATGGCACTTAACATGTAGCTAGGTATGATGTAAATTAACCCCTGTTGTGAATTTTACGTAATTCGGTTCACAAAATTTTGAGTTTTTTCAAATTAAAAATAAAATCTGAAAGACATGAATTCAAATGACTTAAGTGATTAAAGTCCAATGCCTGACAAAGATGAAGTAGTCAGCTGTCATGTGTAGATTGATGCACACTACAAGTATAATTCGTAGTTCAACGATAACCAAACAATACAAATAACACGCGTAAAACATACTACCCCAACTAGCGATTGAGAAATCTCGGCTACTAAAATCCCGAACACCTATTAAAACGTTTGTTAACAGTTACGACGTTAGAATGGCAGATATGCAAATGCAGTGTATTCCATTCATAAATAAATGTCATATAAGAATATGAGAAGATACGAACGAATAAAAGAAATAGGCTCACGTCTCTATGAAAATGATTTTAAAGCAGTTTTTTTATCTTTAGACTTAAAAAATTGCCGTCCCTATAAGTACTACGTAAACAAACAATGTATTAGCTAGTATACATGGTTTATTGGTAGAATGCTCTCGTGATACGTGGGCGGCCTGCGTTAGATTCCTGCCCGGTGCATCTAACATTTTGTTTAGTTTCATTAACTTTAATATTTGGTAGAAACAATAGTGTCCAGATTTCATAAGTTTCGACCAAGATTAATTATTCTTTAACACGTCTAAATAATTTTGTTACCGTTGAGTCTAAAATTATAATTTTCAGCAAACATTTTTTTATTGTTGATACCTATTAGTGAATTTTTATGAAGAATATTCACTAATGGAGTATTGTTTAAAAAATGGTTTTTTGTTGAAAAAACCGGTTCGATTAGGTTGACTAAAACGAAATTTTCCAGGCGATTAATAAGGAAAAATACCTGCCTCATTTATAATTTGGCAGATACATTCATGTTCCGAATATTAAGTTTTCTTCTGGAAAGATTTTGTAACTTTTTTAAAGTTTTTTTTAAAGAGACTTACACCACCTAGACAAATTTTAACTGTTTAGCTTTATAGAAAATTGAGTTTTGGGCATTTGAAGTTCCCTTCTCAAAAGATGTGTTGCGTTTTCGTCGGGTTCTGGATAAGTGAGACTTTAAATTTTAACAAAACAACTTTATTTACTCTCTAAACAATGAAAGTTCTAGAATGTCTCTCTCACAAAACACTTAGTTTATCTGGCCTTACAATCACTAATCTGCACACAAGGCACTATACTGGAACTACAGTCGCTACTCTCTAACACTTCACACTGGTTACTGCTTCTTCGAGTCACTTCAACATTATCTAATTGAACTGCACTGCCTGAACTGGCTTGCTTTCGCCTTTATATACCCGTCGTACCTTCCACCTCGTTTCGGGAGTGTTCCATTCCAGAATGTTCCAGGACCTTCTTTTGCTGGAAGGTTCTGTGAATACAGATCGGCCCCGTGTGTATACAGGGGGATGTATATACAGGATGATCCAAATGTGATCAACACTTCTATGTTACACAAGAGGTGTTTCTCGTACTATAAGATCTCTCTGCGGATACAGGGTGTGAGGGTTCTATGCGTGTACAGGGTGTATATACAGGTTGTACGAAATGCGCAGACTTAAGTTATCCGTTCCGACGGGGTACAAGTTGGTAACTTCGTTATTTTTGGTCCCAGATGGTTGAGACTTCGCCGGTGGGGGGGGGGGGTCACCCCAGGTGAGGTTGGGTAGGCGGTGTTGCCAGATTGTGCAAGAATTCCCCGATGTTGGGGGAAATTTTGAATATGTGGCAACACCGCACCTACATCTATTGAAGTGCTTTGTAACAGATGCTACAGCACAAGATTTGAATATCTGTCATTATGATAAAGAGATATCGATCAGCGCGTATCGGAATATCTAAAACCGATGTGTAATGTGTATATTTTGGGAATACACGTAAGATTGCGCACAACTTATCCTATTTAATACTCATAATTAACGGATGATAAACGTGGATCAACCCGAATGAAAACGTTTACAAGCTTTTTTTCAAACAAGCTACTATGTTTTCACGTTGTCATTTTTGCTATGCCCTTCGCCGCAACTGGCAGAATGGAGAGCCTTTAACTTCTTCAAATAAGGTTAAATCACCATATATAAGCTTAATTGGTTTAGGCCGATGATGTAGATGTGAAAATAAGATCAAGTTCGAGCTTTAAGTGTTACATATCCTATTATTTATTTATTTATATCTTGGGAAGTAAACCACTGTTGTCATTGGCATCGCTCCCCAGGGTAACTAAATAAATAAGTGACATTTTAATATTGTTATTTTATCAGCCACGACGAACAGCCTATTCAGATCAATCCTAACCATATTCATTAGTCTAGACGCGATATTGTTTCAATTTGTTTAGATTACTGAATTTCTATTGTCCTTATTTATTGATGCAAATGCAACATTTGTAATAATCTGAATGCAGAGATGAGTATTATAGCTACAATTGTTGTTGAAGACAATAACTGTCCAATAACTACAGCGACACAATGGATGGAGGTTTTGCCGTCTTGATATTGCAATGGTAGGAGATACAAGTATTGTCCACATAAACTTACATAGTTTGTTCCTTTGTCAATATTATCTGTGATTATTCAATAGGCATCTGTTGGCAAAGTAGAGTTGCTTGACGTATGTGTATGTGTACGTACTAGATGGGGTATAAATCAAATAAATATTCCCTTATTAGAGATTTTCGTAGAAAAAAAATCGCTATGATGAGAACCCGACATTTGAAAAAATGTCTTCAAATGAGCACGAACTAGGTCACCCAGAACCGACATCCGGGGTCAGTTCCAATTTTCATATATATATATATATATATATATATATATATATATATATATATATATATATATATATATATATATATATATATATATATATACTGATTTTAATGAAACTTGACACGCGTGCTTCTTTGTAAATAGCTTGGGAAGGTTCGCTAGCTAGGAAAATCCGACTTGTTTTTCCAGGAATATTTTGGGTTTTCTTTCGGAATTTTTTTTGTATATTTGAAAACAGCAAAGATATTTTATCCAAATTCAGTACTAAAGTTTTCCATATATACCGACGACCATGTTCCAAAATTTGGATTTCTAGCTTTAAAGAAAAAAAAATTGTCGCATGAAGGCGACAGCATGTTACAATACCACAATAACAGGTCATTAACAAAATGTATTGCATAAACGAATATAACGTTTTTCTTTGGTGCATTGACCAAGAAGTCCCAAAAAAAAATGCTTTCAAAATTTTTTTATTTTTTTAAAAGACGTCAAAATTTGTGATTTTTAAACAAACATTCTGAAACAAAGGCTAGGTTTGGACAATAAACATTGCAAAAAATTTACTTAACAGGGTCTTACATTTTTTTTTCAATGACTGTTCTTCACTAAAATATTTGCACTGCATTTGTTTCAAATATACACTTTCTGCAATTTTATATCAGCAATTTTAATTAAAGAGTTTTTAATTTAAATGTGATATTTTTTTATACCTTTGGAACAATATCTCTCTTTCGCGTATAAATCGCTAAGCGGACAAACTATCATACAACTAGTAGTAATAGTTCGGATGCAGCAAATGCGTTATGGTAGGGCGTAAAAAAATTGCTTATGATGAGGGTATTGCTTTCAGACTTTTGTAAATTTTTTCGAAATCAGCGCGACCTAGAATCACTAGAGCTCGGTGAATTTGCAGATTAGCTCACGGAGAATTTTGGATTAATCGAGTATATATATATATATATATATATATATATATATATATATATATATATATATATATATATATACACATATATATATATATATATATATATATATATATATATATATATATATATATATATATATATATATCTGTATGTGTGTGTGCGTGTACAAGAGACATAAACCGGTTTCATCCTTGTTTGAACTCAATAGTATGTCATACCTTTACTCCAACAAGTCGGCTTAAGTCGAGCATTGGCATAACATGCTATGGAAAATAGGACGAAGCGCTATCTTTAGTTTTCCGACTGTTCTAAACTCCCGTAGCAGCTTCCACGTACACACAGCATAGCAAGAAGTAAGCTGTGGGAAGAAACTAGAAACAACTACTTACATGGCTAATACCCATAGAATCACACCATTCGCTAGCCAACAGCACTTGAATCCTGTCGGGCCCTGAGGTATAATGTATAACGGGAGACATAAACCGGTTTGGTCCTTATTTGGACTCATCAGTATGTCATATCCACATTTCAAGTCGGCTTTGAGGCAGGAATTGCATAATATACAGTGGAAAATAGCGGGATGCGCCATCTCTGGTTTGTGACGGTTCTAGGCTTCACAGCAGCTTCCAGGTACACACAGTACAGCAAGAGGGAATCTATGAGAAAAAATCTAGCAAATGAAGACCATTAGTCCCCTGATTAATACCACGACGGGCATTAAACCACATTATTCGCTAACAACTGCCAGTTTAACCTTGCAGCTATTTGTGATGTGATGTATAACAGGAGAAATTGGCCCGGTTTGTATTCATTGTTATGTCATACCTATGTTTCAACAAGTGCCGACTTGTTGAAACTTAGGTATGACAAATGCCAGCCTCAACGCCGTTTAAGGCAAGCATTTGCAAAATATGCAATGGACGATAGCGCGAAGCACCACCTTTTGTTATGTAGCGGTTCTAGGCTTTTACAACAGCTTCCACGTACACATAGTACAGCAAGAAGGAACCTGTGAGGAGAAACTAGCACGCGAAAACCACAACTCCCCTGGTTAATACCACGACGGGCGCTCTGTTTTTTTACGGTTCTTGGCTCCCACAGCATCACGTACACACCGTACAGAAAGAAAGCAGATGTGGGAAGAAACTAGCAAGCGCAAAAAATACTCCCTTCGCTGGTACCATGACGCATATTGATTTGCGTCACTCGCTAGTCATTATCACTTCACTCCTGCTGGAACTTGGTATGATGTATAACAGGAGACATAGACCGGTTTCGTCCTTGTTTATAAATAAAATGATTATGTAACCAGCCATATTGAAGTATGCACTTCAAAATGCAGTTTGTTTTTTGTCTTTGTATTTCCGTTATTAGTTAGCAATTCACCATAATTGAATATTTTGTAATGAATACAATTTTCAAATATAACTCTAGTATATATTTTCTTATCGTATCTTACCAGTTAGCAAAATTAGAAGGTAAAAGGATTTGAAAATGAACCGACAACCATAAAATGGTTTGACCTAAACAGGAGACAACAGCATTTCTGTTTTTAGTTATAAATAGAAATGACGCTGTGAAACTACTGTAGAAAATCACATTAAGTTAATTCTGAACATTTGCTATGAACCTACTCAGTTGATAGCTGATCTAGTTGGGAAAACTCACAGTTAAGCCGAATCAATATCAGAGTTTCAGAACAATTGCAGTTTTCGTTTTGTTTTTGGTTTATAGTTTTTGTTTGTGTCTACAAACAGATTATTCGTAAGGATGACAAATTTGACTTAATAGAATATTTTTGTACTACTACTACTACTAGTAATATATATATATATATATATATATATATATATATATATATATATATATATATATATATATATATATATATATATATATTAAAGCTTGCATTCATAGTGCCTGTGATATAGTCTAATTTGTGTGTGTAGATTGCCAGTTTTAGTCGAATGGAACAGAATGAGGTATTTATTTCATTTTCTAAAAATCAGGTGTTAGCATGGACTTTACAAGCACATTTAATTATTGCGCAAAGTGCGATAACCTTTGAATACATAAAAAGTGTTGTACTACCAAAGGTGTACCTACTTTATCTGCTGAGCATATAATTAGTTCTATTTCAACTTATTTATGTCAAATTTAGTCTGTTGATTATGGATAACCTTCCAATAACATTCCTTTCTTTGTACAGACAGACCTAATAAGTTTAAGAAGCTGATCTTATAAACAATTCACGCCAAACATGTTGATTTTTCCCTCAATATAATGTGCCACTCAAATGATGTAATATTTTGTTGATTACAAAAACTATTGATGACCAAAAGATTTAATATACCCATCATTGTTTATTCTACCGAACTTTAGGCTATACAGACTTTACCGTAATGTTGTTTCTAACAACAGGGAATATATTTTGAGGAGTTCAAATTGAGTTAGATTTAATTCCGGAAAAAGTTGGATTACAATTATTCAACTTTTATGAACCTTGCGACATTGCATCTATACTTTAATTGCAATACATAGGCTACTTTTCGTAAAAATAAATAAATAAATTGATAAATTTCATATATATATATATATATATATATATATATATATATATATATATATATATATATATATATATATATATATATCGCATTTTTGGGAAGAAATTTTGCAAAGTTCCAACGAACTTAGCCCTCGGAAAGAATTTGCCAGTGTATGGAAAAAACGAAAGTCTCTCGGGGCGTAGAGGAGAAGCCTCAGAAACCATGTTGTGTGTATATATACATATAAAGCCTGAAACTGACCTTAGATATGGATTCCAGAGGCTCTTAATTCGCGTTGCAAAGTTCCAACGAACTTAGCCCTCGGAAAGAATTTGCCAGTGTATGGAAAAAAAGAAAGTCTCTAGGGGCGTAGAGGTGAAGCCTCAGAAACCATGTTGTGTATATATATATAAAGCCTGAAACTGACCTTAGATATGGATTCCAGAGGCTCTTAATTCGCGTTCATTTGAAAAAAAAATCGAAAAGTCGAAGGTTGTACTATGAAAATTCGCCAAACAGAAAGAAAAATGAAAAGTTTTTTAAAGTTTAAAACTATAAATATAGAAATTAATCATAGATTATAAAAAAATCGATTATGAATCATCTCTGTGATGACGTTAACGTTGTTAGTGAAACGACCGCCAAGTATTAAAAATGTGTTATGGTGAATTCGGTTCTCCAAAGTATATTTATGAGTGCTTATCACAGGTTACAATCGTCACGGAGGATCAAAAACTATGTGCGAGTACCACTTTTTTAACCAATTAACCTGTTTTGATGTTTCACATTAATATGTAACGTTTTAAATTTGTCAAATATATGAATAACTTTTTTTCGTTGGTGACATCTAAAAATTTTATTAGAAAACCTTTAGACGTATTGATTATGTGCACATATATAATATTTAGTCGCTCACCTAGATGTTTTCCATATTTTTTCTTTATACTGCTACACAATTTTATTTAAAAAAAATTATTCAAAAAAGAATAAAATAATAACTTGGACGCCTTTTACCTTTGATTATGTTTGTTATCTGTAGGTAGTTGCAAGGTAAATGATATTTTGTGTAAAGGAAATTTAAAATATTTATTAAAATGAGAATCAGTTCGATACGAACAGAAAACTTTGATAAAGATGAGATTGAAACAGAACAAGATAAAACATAAAATTAGAAATCTACTATGTATATAACTCGACTAACTAATGAATAATTTTTGATGCTGTGTCACTTAGAGGCAGTATATATCCTTCACATTGAGCTACAAAGTTAATTATATGTAAACAGAACTTGATTTAAGAAGAGCAACGAGAATCGACAGAACATTATTTTCTTGAAATGGGAAATTATTTACATCAAGGAAATATAATCCACTATGAGGTAATTAAGATTTATATTTTACAACACGTTTTCGAATTTCACCCTCAAATGCCCTCACTTATGAAAACTTCACTTAAGCGCTTATTCGTGCAAATGAAAAAGCATATTAAATTTGAGAAGTTCTGTTTTTCCAATTAGAATAAATTCTCAAATGAATGACTAATCAGCTGCATATGCAGGAACTTGGTTTTTCAATTATTGCAAATAGTATTAGCCTGTATATTGCAAATTCTATGCTTGAATTCTTAATAGACATTGGCCCTAGGAGCCGATACCATTGTAAGTTAATTAATCTATCAATCAGGCTAGAATCAGAGTGCTCTTTAATGCATTTCTGTCTATTCAGTGTGCACCAGCTTTATTGTGCTCTATGCTCTCTACAGTCTCTGTTCTGAATAATTTACCGAACATTAGCTCTCCGCCAACGGTCGTAACCGTAAACGCTCTCTTGCGACTCAGTTGATACAACTTCGCATCGCCACCTACATCCACTAACAAGATACAACTTTACCTTGTGTACAAAAAGGTCATCGACGATACTTAAATCAGTTGCAATTATTTTAATTACTGCAACATCCACCCTTTCAACTGAGCGGGATGTTACATTAGTTAATTGCTTGCAATTATAGTCATGTTATTTAAAATGAGAATATATTTATTCCTGTATTGTATTGGTTATTATCGTTTGGTAACTAACTAAAAAAAATCTAAAATAAGTCCAAAATTTGTATAGGTGCTTAAGGCACATGAGTCTTGGGCTGTTTAAATAATGGTCGGTTTTCAATGGTGTTGAGTCAAATGATACTTTATTTATATTGGGTAGTTTAATACTTTTTTTCACTCACGAAATGACAAGAAATTCACGATTATGTTTTGCCTAACTTAAAACGTCTTAATTAAAATCATTCGCCAATACAATTTGACGGTTGCTTTAAAAAATTGCTTCATCTAGGTAGCCTGCTGTTTCCTAGCTTGCGCGTAACGATTGAGTCTGACTTCTATGCTAAATAAAGCATATCTTTCAAGCGGGTTCAAACCCACGTAGGTACCAAGAGTTAACTGAAAAAGATGCATTACTATTACCAACCACAGGTGTCCAGCTGAGAATGTACACATTATATATTTCAGGAACCAAATAATATGTTTTCTTGAAATTTTGCACCCCTGATAAACAGTATCCCGGCTATTCAAGCCTAAGATTTTAAGAGTTCTGTCACTTTCGGTTAAACCGAAGATTTTAAGAGTTCTGTCACTTCCGGTTAAACCGAAGATTCATTGAGTCATCTTCATGGGTTAACACCTAGAAACCTAGAATTGGCTGTGTCATAAACTAGTTTTGCGGTAGGCATCATAATGCGAGTGCGACACAAGTTAACAAAGTATATAACAGCTACAGAAAGAGCAAAAGGTGAACCAAGCTGGTGTCAAGTATTATTTTTATTATTATTTACGAGCAGTTTATAAACATGTGATACTTAAAGAGAATTATGCTGTTTCAAATAGTTCAAGTAACCAGAAGTATTTCACACCAGTATGGTGTTAATAACACGCAAGCCTTCCAAATGTAATCGTCATGTGCTAATTGAGTAAATTGTCTCCTTTTTAAGTGAAAGTATTGAAATAATGGTTAATGTTGTGCACCTAATAAGGCAAAACATTTTTGAATAACTATATAAAAGTAAATTTATAAAAGAAACCTGTTTGCACATAACGACAAAGGCAATTTTTACTGCGAATTTGTATCTAAGTCCATAATAAGGCCTCTATTTTAGAGGCAGCAGGCTATCAACCAACGTGAATGTAAACGTTTTACGTAATCGGAGCTTCAGATTCTAAACAACTAAACTTTGAGCTTCACGTTGGTAAAAGCGGCGTGTGCGTCTTTCATCGGCCGTGGAAATGATCCGCGCGGAATTACTCAAAGCCTTCTTTAATCCGTTAATTATGCTAGCAACTAGCCGCCAATGACGCTATTCAATTAGGAAATTAAGAATTAAACTTTAATTATACTGCCTTTAAACATATTTGCTATGTTTACAGCTTGTATATACTCAATTTAAACGATCGATAAACTTATAAAACTTAAAACAACAAACTTTCCGACGAAGTGAACTTCACTCAGACTCAGTTTTCTCTTTCGGAGTAAATTGACTTTGTAAGTAAAATAATGACAATAAATTCTAATGATATAAGAAAGTAGGCAATTTGTATTCTTTACATTTATAAGAACTTGTAATGTGTATATGTGACTTTTAAATAGATTCGTTACCCGATCATTGAATCAAGTTCACTCATCGTTTTCTTATGCTCGACTTAATTCTTACTAAGACTCTGTCCCAACTTAAAATTGATATTATATGTGTTGCACATTTATTTCATTTTAAGTTATAATTATTGCTTTAGTTATGTTTTGCGTATAAGAATACTTTACTTTTTCGTTATATTTACAATAAAGGTATTGATTGGATTGTGGGAAACATTGTTTCCTACGTTTTTTACGCTATGTGAAGGCAGCCTATAAATTTCGGCTTATTTCTTCTTGCCTGTTATAAAGTGTATCACTTTTAAAGAAAATATAGATCTACTCTACATGCCTCAATAGCGAAACTAAAGATTATCTAAATAATAGCAATTGTCTAGTTAAATGTGTAGTTAGGTTTTTATTTCCATCATACGACACACATACCGGTTTCGCTCTTATTTCGCTCATCAACCTTGTTCCCAGGAACAAGAAGAAATAGAGCAAAAATTCTAATGATAACTGGTTATGATGTCAGTATGGCAATCGCCGATCAATTAACTCGCGGAGTAGTTGGTGAAAATATAAATAGAAAAATCTGCCTCTATAATTAATTGATTGTTGTTGCCCTTACTTGGTAAAACTTGTCCATACTACATACATACTTGGAGACTACTTCTCTGGCTTCACTGTTGGTTTTCGTTGATGAAGGACGTAGCCAGCGCGTGAGCGAACTGGAGCAAGTGGCCCTTACGAATTCTGGATGTTCTAGGATGTTCTTCAACGTTTCTGTGACTATAGTTTTGCTGCTTGACAGCACTCTCAGACAGTTTAAAATGGAATTAGTACGAAATCATGACAACTACAAATAAAGATCTGTTGCTATGTTATGATATGATGTTTTGATCAAAAAATTTATCAAATTGAAAATAAAAATGAAACACAGATGACAGATGAGACTTTCAAAATGTCTACGTGATAGTTTGCACTGTGTGCCTTTGTGGCTTTCGTGAGAACCTAGTTCCCAGGACATGCATAAGATGACGTTACTTGCGATATATCTCTCTGTAAGTAGATTACATAGTTGACAAAAACAAATTCTTTTCAATGTTTTTTTTTCGCCCTTCACATTAAATACTATGGTTGCTAGATAAGGGATTCACATACACACTAACAACTTCATTAGAGCCGGACAGCATTACAGACGGGACCCAATGCAAGCCCAGACCCTGACCACGTATCTTTTTGTAATAATTAAAATGAACTTTAAAAGAAATATTATATGAACATGTAAAGTCCAATTGTTATAAATCCAAATACAGATGTAGAAACTTCTTCTCCAGCTTCACCAGTGTTTGTTTTCTTCTTTGCTACTGGATTCGCTTCTTACGCCTTAAGATGGCGTAAAAGGTAAGTTGCAGACAATAAACAGACACTTGTGATGTCAGAGAAGAAGGCTGTACATTTATATTTGGTATGGAACGGTTTTACCAAGCAAGGGCAACAATAATTAATGAATATTATAAATCTGTGTTTTTAAAATGGCTTCCACACTTCATCAATTATGCCAGGTTTTTTAGAAGTTTCTCCTTCGTTCTACCCTGTTTTCAAGTAGGGCTTTTTCAAATAATATTGTTAGTAAGTTATTATGTCTCAGATTATGTGTAATAAATGCTGCCTTATTCCTCTACAGTTTTGTCAGCAAGCACCTTTCTGCTCTCATTTCCTTTAGCACACTTTTTTTCTCTTTTTCTTGGTGTACCGATAAAAAGACTTCAACACTTTTTTTTTCGTCATACTGGTTTGCAGTTTGATTCGTTTTAACACAAAATAGGATATACTGATCATCTGTAGTAATTCTTTTTCGGTTTTTCCAATCAGCGCTGTATCATCTACGTACCTCATGCAATGGATCCATTGTTCACTTATTTTGACTCCTGTTGTATTTTTCTTTGCTCTATTTATTGTATCTTCTATGCATAAATTGAACAAATAGAGCGAGAATGGGCACCATTGCCGTACATGTTTGCTTATTTTGGTTTTAGTTTCATATCCGTTAATACCTATTATTATACTTTTAATTTTGTATAGATTGAGAATAATGTGCCTATCCCTCTAATCCAATCCAACTTTCTTCATTATATGAAACAATATTTCCCAGTCCACATTATGGAATGCTTTCCCGGGTCTACTAAACCAATAAATGTATATCTATTTTTCTCAGTTATCGCATTGTTTTAAGTGCTAATATTGCTCCTCTAGCTCATCGTCCAGGTCTAAATCCGAAGTGACATTCATTCTATTTTTTATTATGGGTACCAGAATATTCGCCACATAAGTATAATATACATTTACTATTGTCCTGTGCTTGTTTCCTTTTTGGCGTGTTCACTGTTTTTGAAATAGTAATACTTTTAGTCTTCATAAATCTACTGGTACTAGGCAGTTCTTCCGATTTTTAACATTTCTTAATCACCTCAAAAACTCCCCTTACATTTATTTAGTTACCAGTTTATCAATTTTATTTATGACTTTCCGTATTGTTCATGGTTTATTTTGTAGTCTTCTTATATGTTGATAAGCTTGGTCCGGCCGTCTTTTTTTTTCATGTAATTTTTGATTTTTTTTTACTATTTTGTTAGGTCAAAATTAACTTTTTAGGCGTAGTGCGGATAAACTGCTAATTTTCTTTGTTAGTGTATGTGGTCGTAACGGCGAGAATAATATAACAACATGAAGTGCTATTAATTTAAATAGAATTAAAAAAATACATTTTGAACGTTAGCCCTATCAGCTTTATTAGAAAAATGAAAAACAGGAGGATACTGATGGAGAAGGCGAACAAGAGTACGCTAAAAGATAAAAAAGATGCTTACTCAAAGGCGTTGCATGGAAGAAAGCAAATTTCATTGTATGTGTTTCGAAATAATTTTCGCACAACAAAATTTGAACTGGCACACTTGATTGGAAAAAGGGAAGAGGCAGGCCAGGAGGAAATCCTCGGAACATCCAGAAAAAAATGAACTAAAAACTGCTGAAGAGATATAATCATAGTTGCTACAAGGCGACATTGCTTCTTTAGAGTGCTTAGGAGCCTTAAAAATGATCAGTCAAAATATAATGTCAATATTTTAGCAGAAAGAAAATTGTATTTAAACTGAAGATCTGGTTAGAAATAAAATTTTATTTTTTCAAGACTCAATATTAGAGCCAGCCATTGTGGGCGAAATGTTGGCAGCAAGGAAACTTTTGGAGAATACAAAAAATGTGTATTTTTTATAAGTGACGTTTTGCAAGAAATATAATACAAATACAATTTGAATCATCTACTTCAGTTAAATGTTGTCTAATACATCCACAGTGGATGGCATTTTTATGTATAGGACCGTCTATTTAATTATTGGTAACAAATAAAAAATAAAATAAAAAATAAATCTACTTTAATAATCACATTATAAATAAGAATCCTCTTGTGCTGGCTTTTGAAAAATAGTTATGAAGAAACTGCCACAAAAAGCAGTGACTTACGAAAATCCATAAAAAGGGCACTCTCCCCTTTTGGGTTGTTTAAGGACACAGAATAATTAAAAATCGTACAATGTAAGCAGTAGAAGGATGTATAAAAACAAGAATTTATAAATAAACTTATATAGTTGCACAATTAATTTAGTTTTCAGTATATCGTAAAGTGGAGAGTGTTCACCATGTGACAACGTTTAAGTGCTTATATTTATATTGGTTATTTATTTAGCAACTGTAAAAATCCATTAATTCTCTCACAACCTGACAGCTGAAGAAATTACTTATTAGTGTTTGAGTAAATATTATTAGAAAGCGGTAATTCAAAAAGCACTGAATACAATTTCTTTAATGTCTCAAGCTGATTTCTAGAAAAAATAAACGTAACAGTTCAGTTTATTTTTGTCTACAGTGAACAACACTCCGAGATCAAGCGCAGGTCGCAAGATGCATGCCACAAATATTTGTAACTAGGGCTGATGGGTGAATATGTTATGTGCTGTATGTGGCGCATACAACATCCGGCATTTGGTCGCATATTGCATTGAGTTGACCCCCTCCGTTATCCCTCTAACTGTACTAATAGCACGTGCGTGCCTTAAACCCCAACTAAATATACTAACAGTTCACTTTTGTTTTTTATGTAATTAAAAGGGGTATTTTTTTTATCTAACTAAAACGGGCTACATTTTTTACTTTTTATCTATTACTTTCCCGCATTTTAGTAAGAGATTGCTATACTGTGTGTGTGTGTGTGTTTTGTGTCTTTAACGTCGGCATATTTCCGCGACTATGGCCAATCACCGACGCCAGTGAGCAGTTTCACCTCAATATCCTGGAAATTTTGCCGAACCCCAGCCTTTCTGTAAGGAGGGTAGGGATCTTTATCGTGCCCAACATAGCATGGACACGGGACCGACGGCTTTACGCCCCCTCCGAAGGGCGGAACGTGCAGACATTCAACTTGCTCAAATACAATGCTAGAACCTCGGTTGATATTAATGTTACAGTTTGTACTGAAAAAGTGAAAGGAGAACCCTGGGATCGACCCCAGTACCCTTCGGTTCAGAGGCACACGTTCTTGCCCCTGAACCACCGAGGCTCTTAGATTGCTATACTAAATACACTATACTTAAACCCACTTTACCACAATCGTGTTTTTCTACCTAACGTTCGTTTTGCCGGCAAAGTTAGTTCATCATAGACTGAACTGGGTGTATTTTATCATATGGTTATCCCTCCAGCTACACTAACAGCACGTGCGTGCCTTCAAACCCAACTACAGATCATTTTTGTTTTAGTGAATTTTCTTTTAAAAAATTCACTAATGAGGAGATCCCGACTTTTGAATTTAGAAAAAAATTCTTCAAATGAGCGCTAATTAGGCCCCCTAGAACACATATCCGGGGTCAGCTTGAATTTTTATATGTTTATATATATATATATATATATATATATATATATATATATATATATATATATATATATATATATATATATATCTATGTGTGTGTGCGTGCGTGCGTGCGTGCGTGCGTGCGTGCGTGCACGCGCGCGCGTGTGTGTGTGTGTATCACACCAATAACTCAAAAAATAATGGGCCAACTTGATCAAATTTGGTGAGTACCTTCCTTTTGCAAGTGACTTGCATAAGTTCGTTAGCCAGGACAATCGGCCCAGGTTTTCCCGGAAAATTTTGTGTTTTCTTTCTAAAAAATATATATATATATATATATATATATATATATATATATATATATATATATATATATATATATATAATATATATATCTCCGGAAATAACAAAGTAAGGGCAACCAAATTTGGTACGCGTGTTTGTATTATAAAGAGTGAACCTTGTACCGAAATTTAGGTCTAAGTTTAAAGGCAAAAAAGTTATGGGTAGTTAAAGAAACAATTTTGGAGTTTTCCTCAAAACGTCAAAGTCGCAATTTGAAACGTCAAAATCGGCAATGTTTAGGCAAAAACGTGAAACAAATACGGATTGTGAAACGAGAATGTTGCGAGAGAAGTGTTCTGCAAACCCTTAAGTTTCAGCTTCAACCGTCATTGTCCTAAACTAAAATATTTACATAAAATTTATTTCAAATAGACCCTTTCTCTGATGCTTTGGCTGTCGGTTTAGTTGATGCTTTCGCTGTAGGTTTAGTGGAGTTTATGGTTTAACGGGTTATAATTTTTAGCTAATTTTCGTAGAACAAATTCGTTAATGCATTTTTGCATTTTTTATCGAAATTTGATGCATGTTTGTAAGAAAAAAATCTGGACGCAGTAAGTGCGTTTTCGTAGCGAATTTTCATTAAATCCTTCAAATTTCAATAACTCAATTTCCTATTAACGTAAGGTTTGTTGGCTAGGAAACCAACATTTGTTTATTTTTGGAAAATTTTTGTACATTTTCAAACAATAAGTAATTTTGATAAAATATAGTACATTGTTTCTACTACATAGGCTATACCGGTAATTAGATTGATGCCTGCTTACATTTGCTATTAAAAACATTGTTATGAAAATTCACTTCCATGAGGCACTTGCTGCGTCCAGACTTATTTATATAATTAAAGAGGAATTTTTTAATGTAACTAAAACGGGCTATTTTTTCTTTTTGTCTATTACTTCCCCGAATTTCAGTCAGTATACTAAAGACACTTTGCTTAAACCCACTTTACCACAATCATGTTTCTACCTGACCTTCGTTTCGCCGGCAACGTTAGTTCATCAAAGACTAAATTTAATGTATTTTATCACATGATTAGCCCTCTAACTATACTAACAGCACGTGCGTGCCTTAAATCCCAAATGAAAACACTAACGGTTCATTTTTTTATGTAATAAAAAGGAGATAATTTTTTTACACAAAAAATACATGTACCGATTTTCATCAAAATAAGTGAATTATTTTTTTCAGTTGTGGCGCAAATACATACATGTGAATAATACAAGGGTTGATATATAGTTAACCTGAAAATTTTCCAGTTCACAACATGAATTTAGTTGATATTGTTGCAACTATGTTTTCTAAATAAGGTATCAAAGTTTGATGTTAAACAGTGATAAAACTATGGATTTTTTGGGATGCCTGAGAAAAAGCCAGATGATAATAAAAAAAATAATTGCGATCAGTTATCGACAATTTATTTTTGAGTTATCGGGAAAAGGTTTGCTGAAATGGTAAAAACCTTTGGTGAGCAATGTCCTTGGTGTATTACTATTAAAAACTGGCTTGCGAAATTTAAAGGGAGACGATCATATATCAAAGTTGAGCACCGGTCTGCAACACCGATTTCTGTGACAAGACTTTCGGCAAATGGATGCCAAAATGCTTGAACCCTGATCAGAGGCGCCCGGTTTTAAGAATGTCAAGGCAGTGTACCACCGTGTTGAAGAACATTCCTTATGGGTTTTTGAGTCCCCTTACGAAATATGGAGCCTGGATCACAATAGACAAAAGACCAATCGCAAGATTGGAAGCATTGCGGTTATTCACGAGCTAAAATATCCCGTGTTCAAAGCCCGTATGGCAAGGTCCTCGCCTCAGTTTTTTTGGGACAAAGATGGGGTAATTCTGCTAGCTTTTCTGCAGCAAGGTAGAACTGTCACAAGAGCATACTATAGTAAATTTTTAACTAAATTACGCGGGAAAATTGTGGAAAAACGCCTCAGAGAACTGCCCAAGAGTGTGCTCTTTTTGCAATACACGTGTTTACAACTCGTTGATGGTATTGCCAATAATTGATAAAATTGGTTCACCACCCGCCTAAATCTCCGAACTTAGCCCCATCAGGCTACTATTTATTCCTTAAGTTAAAAAAATGTACAGCTAAACGATTTTTGACAAACACCGAAGTTATATGTGCTGTTGAAGAGTTGTTGGAAAACCAAGATAAAGATTTTTTAAGGATTTAAAGTTGCTTTATGCACATTGTGCTAAAAGGCATAGAGGAGATCATGTTAAATGAATAAAATTTTGTTTTTAAAGTTATTGTGTTTTCTGTTTTAGGTTAAGTACTTTTCAATACCTCCTCGTATAATATTCTGACTGACTCCCCTTGTTCAACTTTGCTTTTAATAGGAAATAACTGGATGAACAGTGTATATCCCATTATTCCATAAGATATCGCTCGTGGACGTATATAAACGTAGATAATAAATGTACATAATTTATTCTAAAGGCTCTAGTTTACCATCATTTAAATTTTTTTTGTTAGTCCCAAATACATTTTCTTGAAAACCATTTTTTTTTCTACAAAAACTCGATAAAACATGAATTTGTCTTGCTTTTGAAATATTTGTAACTGTTCTTATTTTCAGGACATTTGTAGACTCTTTTCACTGAACAGTATTTGCCAATACCTTAAAATAACAGTAGAGTGTATCCAGATGAGTAGAACCTCACACCAGCCATATGAATTAAATTCGAGAGAGAGAGAGAGAAGGATAGATTAGACGTGAACTAAATGGCAGACCAAAATCAAGCAGTCTGTGACAGATGAACGAGGAAGTTTAATAATCTGGCTGTACCAGAGCTTAATTCTATTACATTAGAGTTGACTGCAGTGGCTACACCTCCGTTGGTTGGTCGATATCCTACATAATTAACAATGTGATATCGACCTGCAGATCCCCTGTGACCACCACCAGGACGCCTCTTTCCTATACCCCTCGATGCACGCGCTTAAAGCAGATTTTCCTCAATAATCATCTTAAAATTATTAGGTTATCTAGCCGGTACAAATAATTTAATTTTGAAATGACATTTGAGTAATTCTGAATGTAACAATCTATATCGACACATTTAAGGTTGTTTTAGTGAATTTTCTTAAAAAAAATTCACTAATGAGGAGATCTCGACTTTTGAATTTTGAAAAAATTTCTTCAAATGACCGCTATTTAGGACCCCTGGAACCCAAATCCGAGGTCAGTTTCAGACTTTATATGTTTATATATATATATATATATATATATATATATATATATATATATATATATATATATATATATATATATATATATATATATATATATGTTTATATATTTATGTGTCACACCTGTAACTAAAAAAATAATGGACCGATTTTGATAAAATTAGGTGAGTACCTTCCTTTCGCAAATGGCTTGGATAAGTTCGTTAGCCAGGAAAATCCGTCGAGGTTTTCCCGGAAAATTTTGTGTTTTCCTTCGAAAAAAATCGAAAAAAATTTTTATCTCCGGAATTAACAAAGTAAGGGCAACGAAATTTGGTACACGGATTTATATCATTATAGGTAACCTACATACCAAAATTTAGCGCTGTAGATTAAAGGGGAAAAAAGTTACAGGCATTTAAAGAAAAATAAATTTGGGTTAACCTCAAAATGTCAAAGTCGCGATTTTAAACGTCAAAATTGTTAATATTTAGGCAATGAACCTGAAATTAATATGATATATAAAAGGAAAATGTCTCAAGAATAATGTTTTACAAAGCGTGAGCTCTTAGTTTCAATCGTCATTGTCCTTTATTTTACTAAAATATTCCCAGAAAATTCATTTAAAATACACCCTTTCTCTGATGCTATAGCAGTAGTGTTGGCTATAGAATTTATCGTTTAATGGTATATAATTTTTGTCGAATTTTCGTAAAAAATCATTAAAGCGCAATATATCCGTTATTATGCAAGTTACGAAAAAAAGTTGTATACATTAATTGTAGGGTGTCTTAAGCTACATCTTAAAAAATATTTCCTCAATTACAGGGTGGCCCATAAATCGTTGATGACTCAAATTTTCTTTTTTTTTTTAGTGAATTTTTTTAATCGAACACGCCCTATGTTATTGCATTTTTGTATTTTCCATCGAAATATAATACATATTTGTAAGAAAAGAAATTCGGGACGCAGCAAGTGCGTTATGATATCGAATTTTCATTAAATGCTTCAAATTTTGAATCAATTTGCTATTAACCGATAAGGTTGACCAGAAAACCTGTTTTTTCGGGAACAATTTAAGTTTACTTTCGGAAATTTTTGTACATTTTCAAACAATAAAGTTATTTTGATGAAACATGGTACATTGGTTCTAATATATAGATTATACTGGTAACCAAATTTGGTGCCTGCTTTCTTTAAAAAACATATTTGCTATTAAAAACATTTTTATGAAAATTCACTACCATAACGCACTTGCTGCGTCCAGAGTTTTTATAGTTGTGTAGCACCATCTGTGTTTACTCTAAATCGAGTTATAAGTGATGAACTTTTTTTTTCACTTTTGTACCATGTTGTTTTAAAATGTATATTATTTTATTTAATTTTTCTCCACATTTTTTTCTAAGTTTCTTAATGCCTTTTAGCTATAAAAGAACATTTTTAAACATGAGCGGCGTTTTATTCCATAGCTTAATACGAGGGTATATTGTTTACCTGGAAACTTTCCAGTACGCAGGTTTGAATGTAATTGCTAACGGCTATCATGTTGTATAAATCAACTGTGAATTTTTGGAAACAGAATGTTCGAGAAAAATCTATGTTTTAAAAAAGAGATTCAGTTTGTTCTTATTGAATTATTTTTGAACGCTTTGTCAGTCAAATAAGTTTTTGCTTATATGTTAGAAACTTTAGGTGTTCAATATCCTTCATATGCTTATTAAAATTGAATTCAATTTTCTCCTATCTGATGATGCTGTCAACGAGCGAAAACAAAGATTTGTGAAGCCAGAAAAATGGTCTCTTCGTTTATAGTTAGTATTAGTTAGTATGGAACGGTTTCACCAAATAAGGACAACAGCTTAATTAATTTAAAAATTATTCCGTTTTGTATTGTGGCCTAAGTATTTTTCAGTACTTCCTTGTATGATATTTTTGCTAAGATATGTAAGTTTTTTAAGTATTGTGGAACGATTTTTTTTAAATAACTTAATATTTTTTTTAGTATGTAAATATAATTTCGCACCGTGTGATTAGTGATGATGGATCATCTTTTGAGGTATATGGCATATTTCTACCCTATTGCCAAGGCGTGAAAATATCATATTTTTAGAGGTTTGAAAACACCAAGAAACAAATTGTAATCTTATAAAAGACAAACATAATATTTAGAAGCCGTTTCTGTAAAAAAAGATTTATTTCCTAAAAGTCTAAAAAACGGGTTTTTAAAATTTATACTAAATATATTCAACACAAAATGCTCAACAGTTCTACATTTTTTCTCCGTGAACGAATTCTTCAGGCTTGTCAGTATGTTAGACATGATTTTATGTGCAATAGCTTCTTGTAACATAGGTTTCGTATTTTTTAGTGTAATAAATATTGCTGACAACTTTTTTGCAGACTTCCTAAACAAATATATTCTGATTCGTTAAGCCTCGCTTAAATAGACTAGCCCTATATTTCTATTTAGGTGAACAAATATAATATATAATGAAATATATATATATATATATATATATATATATATATATATATATATATATATATATATATATATATATATATATATATATATAATATATATATCTCCGGAAATAACAAAGTAAGGGCAACCAAATTTGGTACGCGTGTTTGTATTATAAAGAGTGAACCTTGTACCGAAATTTAGGTCTAAGTTTAAAGGCAAAAAAGTTATGGGTAGTTAAAGAAACAATTTTGGAGTTTTCCTCAAAACGTCAAAGTCGCAATTTGAAACGTCAAAATCGGCAATGTTTAGGCAAAAACGTGAAACAAATACGGATTGTGAAACGAGAATGTTGCGAGAGAAGTGTTCTGCAAACCCTTAAGTTTCAGCTTCAACCGTCATTGTCCTAAACTAAAATATTTACATAAAATTTATTTCAAATAGACCCTTTCTCTGATGCTTTGGCTGTCGGTTTAGTTGATGCTTTCGCTGTAGGTTTAGTGGAGTTTATGGTTTAACGGGTTATAATTTTTAGCTAATTTTCGTAGAACAAATTCGTTAATGCATTTTTGCATTTTTTATCGAAATTTGATGCATGTTTGTAAGAAAAAAATCTGGACGCAGTAAGTGCGTTTTCGTAGCGAATTTTCATTAAATCCTTCAAATTTCAATAACTCAATTTCCTATTAACGTAAGGTTTGTTGGCTAGGAAACCAACATTTGTTTATTTTTGGAAAATTTTTGTACATTTTCAAACAATAAGTAATTTTGATAAAATATAGTACATTGTTTCTACTACATAGGCTATACCGGTAATTAGATTGATGCCTGCTTACATTTGCTATTAAAAACATTGTTATGAAAATTCACTTCCATGAGGCACTTGCTGCGTCCAGACTTATTTATATAATTAAAGAGGAATTTTTTAATGTAACTAAAACGGGCTATTTTTTCTTTTTGTCTATTACTTCCCCGAATTTCAGTCAGTATACTAAAGACACTTTGCTTAAACCCACTTTACCACAATCATGTTTCTACCTGACCTTCGTTTCGCCGGCAACGTTAGTTCATCAAAGACTAAATTTAATGTATTTTATCACATGATTAGCCCTCTAACTATACTAACAGCACGTGCGTGCCTTAAATCCCAAATGAAAACACTAACGGTTCATTTTTTTATGTAATAAAAAGGAGATAATTTTTTTACACAAAAAATACATGTACCGATTTTCATCAAAATAAGTGAATTATTTTTTTCAGTTGTGGCGCAAATACATACATGTGAATAATACAAGGGTTGATATATAGTTAACCTGAAAATTTTCCAGTTCACAACATGAATTTAGTTGATATTGTTGCAACTATGTTTTCTAAATAAGGTATCAAAGTTTGATGTTAAACAGTGATAAAACTATGGATTTTTTGGGATGCCTGAGAAAAAGCCAGATGATAATAAAAAAAATAATTGCGATCAGTTATCGACAATTTATTTTTGAGTTATCGGGAAAAGGTTTGCTGAAATGGTAAAAACCTTTGGTGAGCAATGTCCTTGGTGTATTACTATTAAAAACTGGCTTGCGAAATTTAAAGGGAGACGATCATATATCAAAGTTGAGCACCGGTCTGCAACACCGATTTCTGTGACAAGACTTTCGGCAAATGGATGCCAAAATGCTTGAACCCTGATCAGAGGCGCCCGGTTTTAAGAATGTCAAGGCAGTGTACCACCGTGTTGAAGAACATTCCTTATGGGTTTTTGAGTCCCCTTACGAAATATGGAGCCTGGATCACAATAGACAAAAGACCAATCGCAAGATTGGAAGCATTGCGGTTATTCACGAGCTAAAATATCCCGTGTTCAAAGCCCGTATGGCAAGGTCCTCGCCTCAGTTTTTTTGGGACAAAGATGGGGTAATTCTGCTAGCTTTTCTGCAGCAAGGTAGAACTGTCACAAGAGCATACTATAGTAAATTTTTAACTAAATTACGCGGGAAAATTGTGGAAAAACGCCTCAGAGAACTGCCCAAGAGTGTGCTCTTTTTGCAATACACGTGTTTACAACTCGTTGATGGTATTGCCAATAATTGATAAAATTGGTTCACCACCCGCCTAAATCTCCGAACTTAGCCCCATCAGGCTACTATTTATTCCTTAAGTTAAAAAAATGTACAGCTAAACGATTTTTGACAAACACCGAAGTTATATGTGCTGTTGAAGAGTTGTTGGAAAACCAAGATAAAGATTTTTTAAGGATTTAAAGTTGCTTTATGCACATTGTGCTAAAAGGCATAGAGGAGATCATGTTAAATGAATAAAATTTTGTTTTTAAAGTTATTGTGTTTTCTGTTTTAGGTTAAGTACTTTTCAATACCTCCTCGTATAATATTCTGACTGACTCCCCTTGTTCAACTTTGCTTTTAATAGGAAATAACTGGATGAACAGTGTATATCCCATTATTCCATAAGATATCGCTCGTGGACGTATATAAACGTAGATAATAAATGTACATAATTTATTCTAAAGGCTCTAGTTTACCATCATTTAAATTTTTTTTGTTAGTCCCAAATACATTTTCTTGAAAACCATTTTTTTTTCTACAAAAACTCGATAAAACATGAATTTGTCTTGCTTTTGAAATATTTGTAACTGTTCTTATTTTCAGGACATTTGTAGACTCTTTTCACTGAACAGTATTTGCCAATACCTTAAAATAACAGTAGAGTGTATCCAGATGAGTAGAACCTCACACCAGCCATATGAATTAAATTCGAGAGAGAGAGAGAGAAGGATAGATTAGACGTGAACTAAATGGCAGACCAAAATCAAGCAGTCTGTGACAGATGAACGAGGAAGTTTAATAATCTGGCTGTACCAGAGCTTAATTCTATTACATTAGAGTTGACTGCAGTGGCTACACCTCCGTTGGTTGGTCGATATCCTACATAATTAACAATGTGATATCGACCTGCAGATCCCCTGTGACCACCACCAGGACGCCTCTTTCCTATACCCCTCGATGCACGCGCTTAAAGCAGATTTTCCTCAATAATCATCTTAAAATTATTAGGTTATCTAGCCGGTACAAATAATTTAATTTTGAAATGACATTTGAGTAATTCTGAATGTAACAATCTATATCGACACATTTAAGGTTGTTTTAGTGAATTTTCTTAAAAAAAATTCACTAATGAGGAGATCTCGACTTTTGAATTTTGAAAAAATTTCTTCAAATGACCGCTATTTAGGACCCCTGGAACCCAAATCCGAGGTCAGTTTCAGACTTTATATGTTTATATATATATATATATATATATATATATATATATATATATATATATATATATATATATATATATATATATATATATATATATATGTTTATATATTTATGTGTCACACCTGTAACTAAAAAAATAATGGACCGATTTTGATAAAATTAGGTGAGTACCTTCCTTTCGCAAATGGCTTGGATAAGTTCGTTAGCCAGGAAAATCCGTCGAGGTTTTCCCGGAAAATTTTGTGTTTTCCTTCGAAAAAAATCGAAAAAAATTTTTATCTCCGGAATTAACAAAGTAAGGGCAACGAAATTTGGTACACGGATTTATATCATTATAGGTAACCTACATACCAAAATTTAGCGCTGTAGATTAAAGGGGAAAAAAGTTACAGGCATTTAAAGAAAAATAAATTTGGGTTAACCTCAAAATGTCAAAGTCGCGATTTTAAACGTCAAAATTGTTAATATTTAGGCAATGAACCTGAAATTAATATGATATATAAAAGGAAAATGTCTCAAGAATAATGTTTTACAAAGCGTGAGCTCTTAGTTTCAATCGTCATTGTCCTTTATTTTACTAAAATATTCCCAGAAAATTCATTTAAAATACACCCTTTCTCTGATGCTATAGCAGTAGTGTTGGCTATAGAATTTATCGTTTAATGGTATATAATTTTTGTCGAATTTTCGTAAAAAATCATTAAAGCGCAATATATCCGTTATTATGCAAGTTACGAAAAAAAGTTGTATACATTAATTGTAGGGTGTCTTAAGCTACATCTTAAAAAATATTTCCTCAATTACAGGGTGGCCCATAAATCGTTGATGACTCAAATTTTCTTTTTTTTTTTAGTGAATTTTTTTAATCGAACACGCCCTATGTTATTGCATTTTTGTATTTTCCATCGAAATATAATACATATTTGTAAGAAAAGAAATTCGGGACGCAGCAAGTGCGTTATGATATCGAATTTTCATTAAATGCTTCAAATTTTGAATCAATTTGCTATTAACCGATAAGGTTGACCAGAAAACCTGTTTTTTCGGGAACAATTTAAGTTTACTTTCGGAAATTTTTGTACATTTTCAAACAATAAAGTTATTTTGATGAAACATGGTACATTGGTTCTAATATATAGATTATACTGGTAACCAAATTTGGTGCCTGCTTTCTTTAAAAAACATATTTGCTATTAAAAACATTTTTATGAAAATTCACTACCATAACGCACTTGCTGCGTCCAGAGTTTTTATAGTTGTGTAGCACCATCTGTGTTTACTCTAAATCGAGTTATAAGTGATGAACTTTTTTTTTCACTTTTGTACCATGTTGTTTTAAAATGTATATTATTTTATTTAATTTTTCTCCACATTTTTTTCTAAGTTTCTTAATGCCTTTTAGCTATAAAAGAACATTTTTAAACATGAGCGGCGTTTTATTCCATAGCTTAATACGAGGGTATATTGTTTACCTGGAAACTTTCCAGTACGCAGGTTTGAATGTAATTGCTAACGGCTATCATGTTGTATAAATCAACTGTGAATTTTTGGAAACAGAATGTTCGAGAAAAATCTATGTTTTAAAAAAGAGATTCAGTTTGTTCTTATTGAATTATTTTTGAACGCTTTGTCAGTCAAATAAGTTTTTGCTTATATGTTAGAAACTTTAGGTGTTCAATATCCTTCATATGCTTATTAAAATTGAATTCAATTTTCTCCTATCTGATGATGCTGTCAACGAGCGAAAACAAAGATTTGTGAAGCCAGAAAAATGGTCTCTTCGTTTATAGTTAGTATTAGTTAGTATGGAACGGTTTCACCAAATAAGGACAACAGCTTAATTAATTTAAAAATTATTCCGTTTTGTATTGTGGCCTAAGTATTTTTCAGTACTTCCTTGTATGATATTTTTGCTAAGATATGTAAGTTTTTTAAGTATTGTGGAACGATTTTTTTTAAATAACTTAATATTTTTTTTAGTATGTAAATATAATTTCGCACCGTGTGATTAGTGATGATGGATCATCTTTTGAGGTATATGGCATATTTCTACCCTATTGCCAAGGCGTGAAAATATCATATTTTTAGAGGTTTGAAAACACCAAGAAACAAATTGTAATCTTATAAAAGACAAACATAATATTTAGAAGCCGTTTCTGTAAAAAAAGATTTATTTCCTAAAAGTCTAAAAAACGGGTTTTTAAAATTTATACTAAATATATTCAACACAAAATGCTCAACAGTTCTACATTTTTTCTCCGTGAACGAATTCTTCAGGCTTGTCAGTATGTTAGACATGATTTTATGTGCAATAGCTTCTTGTAACATAGGTTTCGTATTTTTTAGTGTAATAAATATTGCTGACAACTTTTTTGCAGACTTCCTAAACAAATATATTCTGATTCGTTAAGCCTCGCTTAAATAGACTAGCCCTATATTTCTATTTAGGTGAACAAATATAATATATAATGAATATATATATATATATATATATATATATATATATATATATATATATATATATATATATATATACATGGTGGCCCACTGAAAACGAGCTGGCAGCCATAACTTCCAAGAAAAGATTTTGTTGAAAAAAAAACCTTAAACACGACAAATTTGCTTGTGAGGAGGAAAGCTTCTGTATAGCAAAAAGTATAGCCCAAACTTTACCCTCCTCAGGGGGGGTTCATCCGTCAATTTTTTTTAAATGGGAATAGGGGTCATGTGATGCTCGTTAAAAAGAGCGGAATAACGGTTGAAGCTGAGACTTCAGGGTTTGTAAAACATTCTTGTCGTGACATTTTCTCTACATAGCCCGTATTTGTTTCAGGTTCTTTGCCTAAGTGTTGACAATTTTGACGTTTCAAATCGCGACTTTGATGTTTTGGGGAAAACCCCAATCTTTTTTCTTTAAATGGCTATAACTTTTTTGTCTTTTAACTTACAGATCTAGATTTTGGTACGTAATTTACCTTTAATGATATAAATCACGTACCAAATTTGGTTGCCCTTACGTTGTTATTTCTGGAGGTATATAAATTTCCCGAAGAAAAACGCAAAATTTGCCGGAAAAACCGAGTAGATTTTCCTGGCTAACGAACTTATCCAAGCGACTTACAAGATGAAGGTACTCGCCAAATTTTACCAAAATCAGCTAATTATTTTTTGAGTTATCGGTGTGACACATGTATATATATATATATATATATATATATATATATATATATATATATATATATATATATATATATATATATATATATATATATATATATATATATATATATATATATATATATATTTATTTATTTATTTATTTATTTATTTATATTGACCTAAACTGACCCAGGCTAAGTGTTTTAGGGGATAGTTCGCTCATTTGGGGCACGTTTTTCTAAATTCAAAAGTCGAGATTTCCTCATTATTGAATTTTTAAAGAAAATTCACCAAAAGGCATATATGCATCTTAAAATACTAACATTTTTAAACATGCTTCATACCGATATCTAGTCCTAGTCCCCAGTCTAACAACACACTGCTCCCTCTGTACTTCCAAAACGAACACCAATACTTACACGACTATCCATACACACACACACACACGCACGCACGCACGCATTACCCCACGCACGCACGCATTCCCCACGCACGCACGCACTATTACACACGCATGCAAAAACACACGTTCGCATGCCCAATTGTTAGTAATTTTTCCTAAACAAAGAATGGGTGACACATAGGGGTATCCAGCTCCTTAATCGCTGCTTAAAGAAATTTATAGAAGCCTAATCTCTTGTTTCATCAGGTATTGAAGTATAAACCCTTGCACATAGGTAAGCAAACGATCTCTGCGTTACCGCCTTCCTCACCCTTTGCATTTTAAACGAGTGTGTGCTATGCCTAGTAAAATTTAAATGCTCTACAATTGTAAGACTATTAATTGTAATTATACTGATACACTGTATAATTTATTTTCAAACAATATATTACTGTTACTATTCCTTAAAAATAATTAATAAAAATAAAACCGAGTAGTAAACTGTTTATGAAAGAAAAACAATTGTAATAAACAATAACAAATAGGTAAACTCACGAATAACAATCAGCGTACTAAAAGTTTAAAACACAATAGAGCTATAGAACAGTGACAGTAATTGGTGTTTTGTTAAAATAATTTCATAGCGCGATAACTGCAATGAATATTTAGAGCTTAATATTACCGATTCAAACGATTGCATTTTACGATCGTACACAATTTATCTACTATTGACATTTCAGGTATGGTGTAATTAAATAAAAACTTTCAAAACTTTCATTTAATAATTTATTGTTGGACACGCATTTATTAATAAATTAATCAATTTACTTTTAAGCGTTTTGTATTGATTTTATTTGTTTGGCTATAAAATGCATTACCTTCATAATTACAGCTATCAAAAATATTATAACAATTTTATCTAAATAAGGCAATAAAAGTTTTATTATAATATAATAATAAAATATATTTTAGTTAAGTATTGTTTATTTTTTAATATTATACACCAAAACAGTACAAATATAGCACAAAACTTTATTCTAAGTAGCATAATATGTTACTACGTTTTTATGTATTATGAAAAGCCAAATTGGTGTCAAGTTCAAGTGTGAAAATTAAAGTGAATATGTTAATTTGATACTAAAAAAGGGTTGGTTAGCTAATTAGAGAACTGTTATGAAAAATAAGTACGAAAGAGAAGTATGAACGCAACAAAATTGATGATATGAATTACATAAACTTTTGTCTGTTTTATTAGATCATATTCTTCTTTCAAATCGTGTATATTACAAGAACAGGCTATGTTTATTTGTAAGTATTTGTTGTATAATTATCATGAAAATCTATATATATATATATATATATATATATATATATATATATATATATATATATATATATATATATATATATATATATATATATATATGTGTGTGTGTGTGTGTGTGTGTGTATGTGTGTGTGTTCGCAAATGTTTTTGGTGCCTTAACTGTAAGAAATAATTGGTTGAAGTTCGTCCAGAATTCGTCGAAACTCAACGTTTCGACTTGTGTTTTGGGCCCACTTTCAAGAGGTTAAGGGAATATTTAAAGAAAGTAACTGCGAGATTTAAATTTGTCCACTCCTTAGATTGATAGACAGGTTGGTTGTTGTAGCTCGATATGCCTATTCCCCAAATTTTAGAGGAAATCGTCCCCAAGGTCTCAGTGTGTAGACCTAAGGGAGATCCGATGAGGCTGAAAATCAGTATATCTATTAGTTGGCCACCTTGTGTATTTGCAACAAATATATAATAGGTTTCCAGGTAATGGGATGTGGTATGTATATATATATATATATATATATATATATATATATATATATATATATATATATATATATATATATATATATATATATATATATATATATATTACAATAAGATAAGTTTTAAAAACTAATTTGAAATATATCAGCTAGGATTAAAAACAGTTTGGATCCCATAACACAATTGGTTTGTACAGAAAAACAAAAATTCCTAACGCAATATTTGCGTTTTGCTGGTGAATTTTGATTAAAAGATTTCCAAATGCAAATGAATAGATCGTAATTTAAAAACATTAAACTTTATATATGGTATAGTCTTTCCAATGTAAACTTTTATTGAAATATTTTTTATTGTTATCAGAGATACAAAAGTTTTTCCCAAAGAATCTTAAATTTTGATTGTCAAGCCTAGTACGATTCGACTAGCCAATCAGCTCATAAAATACGTGTTAAGCTTCGTCAACATCAGTCTATTATTTTTTAGTTATCCGGCTGATACAGCAACATGAAAAATTCTCAAAAACAAAGCAACCTCTGAAACTTAAAATATTTGATGATTTAACATAATCTCTTTTCAATTGAGTAAATTTTTAATGTAGTGAATCAGAAACGCCTCTTTACCTGTCAAGAAATCACCCTGCTCTAGAAACCACGTCTCCACTTTTCTATTACATATCCGTGGGAAAAAAATTATAAAACCTTTCAAACTTTTTTTTCATTTAACAAGCCGCACAGGGACCTACCTGATAATTAACGGGGCTGTTTAAGTAGCTCGAACCGTAATTTACTAATTGTTTCCCTGGAAACATTTATTTTGGATTTGGGGTCATTATTTTGCAAAAACAAAAAACCTTTGGATAGCTGTCCTCTCCCTTCTCCCTAATGTTTTCTCGTAGAGTGCTTAGTAATATCGAATAATAATTTCCAATTATTGTTTTACCCTTTTCCAGTCAATTATGATGATCCCGTGGCAGTCGCAAAACACTGATCCGCGTATTTTTCAGCACGTTTAAAAAAAAACTTAGGCCTTACTCGTACTATATATATATATATATATATATATATATATATATATATATATATATATATATATATATATATCTATCACCTGCATCCAAAAAGCACGCAATTTTCAATATAACCCCTTTAGGAGTGCCATCCTGTAACAAATGTATTTCTTTTTTTGATAACTTGAGAATGGTTCTTCACAAAAATTCCATTTTTTGCAGAGGTGTCGACGTTTTATTAAAATTATATATAGAGTGTTTATTCATATTTGTACGATGTACCTTACAGTATTCCGCATGTCACAGACTTTTTGATTACTTTATTTTAATATAAATTGCCAGGGAGTCGAAGACAAAGGGATTTAAAGATAGTTCCCACAATGAAAACATTTGAACTACACTTAGTTGTTTACCTACTTCATATTACTTACTAGTCATCACAGATTGGAGGTACTAAAAATAAACAAGCAAAGGCGACTTTGAGCAATCGCGAATTGCCTGCAACAAACAAACTTAATTTTGATACTAAATGTCCAAAATTAAAAATCCCGCTATTGTTATGAGTTAATTATCTATAGTTGTATATAATAAATAATAATTGTATATATCTTAATTTGGTTAAATAATGCAAAAAATGGGGGGTTTAATGCAGATCATATTCCTAAATGGTTTAATTTTTGCTCCAAGTGGAGGGATTGACTGAAATTTGGGATGGATTTGATAGATTGAAAATAAAACTTACGAAATTGGTATCTCAAAATTCGCGTTATTATTATGAAGCTTTTGGTATTAATTTTTTGAGCTGTGTTATTATAATGTTACTATTACTATTGCTTTTACTATATATATATATATATATATATATATATATATATATATATATATATATATATATATATATATATATATATATATATATATATATATATATATATATATATATATATATATATATATATATATATATATATATATATATATATATATATATATATATATATATATATATATATATATGAGAAAATACAAATAATTCTATTACATGAAATAATTGGATGAAAAGTAACATTAAATACAGAGTTGGAGACTACTTCTCTGGCTTTACTATTGGTAGCCAGTCCGTCAGCTAACTGGAGTAAGTTATCCCGAGAATGCTGCCAAGCAGCGAAACCGATCACAGAAGCGTTTGAGGACATCTAGAATTCAGAAGGCCCACTTGCTTCAGTTAGTTTACGCGCTGGCCACGTTTTTCATTTACAGAAAAGAAAACCAATAGTGAAGCGAGAGAAGTAGTCTCCAAGTCTGTATTTATTATGGAACATTTTCACCAAGTGAGGGCAACAACAATATATGAAGTTACATTAAATTATCTAGATAAAAGCATTCATAAAATGTTCTTTAAGATAATACATACATTTCAAATTTCGTATGTTAACTTCCAGTTCTTATGTTAAAAAGCAATAATTCATTAACTTGGTACAGGCCTTTTCACAAATATTGTGCATGTTAAACGTCCCATCTACTAAATGACCTTAATACAGTTTCAACAAATAGACCATATTGAGAGGAGTGTTCGCGAAATCTGACAAAATCTCCAGATAAATATAGCGTGCATGAGAATGATTAATTGTTGATAATCTGTAATGCCTGTAATATGTTTCTGTTAGTTTATTTGATAAAAACATCGCCATTGTCTGAACATAATATGTTTAACGTCGACAAGTCATTTGTCATGTTTGATTTGGACAAGTTCTATACTTTTACACATGACAATTTATACCATATTTGTATTTCTAGTGAAGGCAAGTGTCGACACAATTTGAGTTGACGCTGCAATGAAACACGCAAGAAATTAATCTCATTAATATTTTTTTTCATAAATACTTTTAGATTTTGATTGCACATTCTAATGCCTTAGGTAGTGCTCAATACAACTGATGATGTCATGTGTTGTTCTCTTCAAATATGAAATTATATATATATATATATATATATATATATATATATATATATATATATATATATATATATATATATATATATATATATATATATATATATATATATATATATACACACAGACAACATTGAATCCTTCAACCTAAAACATAATCATTTTTGCTGTATTTATTTGATGTGCCAACGACCTGTTTCCGAGACTATGACAGTAATTCATTGGTGTCGGGGAGTAGTTTCTTTTCAGCAACAAGCGGAATTTACCCCTCTTTTGTAAGCGCAGGGGCCCTTTATGATTACAATAAATCAGTTAGTGCATATAACCGGCGGTTGCAATCTGCTGCATAGAATTTATTGTAATGCAATGTTGCTGCTTGTTTTTTCTCATTTGATGAACCGCTTTTAATTTGTTCTCAAATAAAACTAAACTACTTGTTCTGTCTGAGACGCAAACCCGTATCTGCACGGACGTCACATTTGATCACCTAACTTTAGCCGGTTTGAAAACTAAGTCCCTTTTCAGAGGGTGACCTGTTTTGGAATAACGGGAGCTATGGCATCATGCCCTACAGCTGCAATAGAGGCAATGCTGAACCTTGCTTGGCTACACATATGCGTGAAGAGAGAGTCAGTAAGTGCCTTAAGACTATTCAAAGCGGACAAATTCAAACCAGGAGACTTGGTTGGCCACTAAAAATTATTCCACTGGAGTCACTCGTCAAACCAACATACCAAATGCCAGCCAAACTGGACTGCATAATTCCTTTCGACGTGGTCATAAGTGACCGTCAAACATGGAACAGCAGTAGTGCAAGGCTGACAAACTCAGCTGTATGGTATACAGACGGGTGAAACCAAATAGAGGAAGCAGGACTGAGAATAAGAGGACCCAACTTTAGACTCGCTAAGTCCCTAGGAAAAACTTCCACCATCTTCCAAGAAGAAATGCTTGCTATAAATCTCTGTGTACAGAAGTTCATACATATAATACTTAGAAATAGATAGCTCTACATCCTGTCAGACAGTCAGGCAGTACTAAAGACTCTGAAATCTTTCAGAATCAAGTCTAAACTGGCCTGGGAATGCAAAAAATCCTTTGAAGTAACTGGCTACGAACAACAAAGTAACTTTGATGTGGCTACCAGGGCATCAAGGCATCAGGGTATTGAAGAAAATGAGGAGGCAGATAGCCTTGCAAAAAGGGCAGCAACAACAACATTTTATGGTCCAGAGATTTATTGTGGACTAACAAAGAGAAGAAGAAATGAACTTGATACTTATGAAAAGACCAAATGCTGTCATACTGAAAGAAAACGGCGAGCAAATCGATTCATCACTATATCAACAAAGAAGTCTGAACTGTTTCTTGGATTGAACAGGAACGACTTGAGAATAATCACTGGACACTCCCTAGGAAGGTATCACCTTATGAAGATGGGCAAGCCGGACAGTGAAAACTTCAGACACTGCACTGAAGCAGCAGAAACAACAGAACACTTGCTATGCGACTGCATGGGCAGTTCTGCAAATGGCTCAAATACCTTGGAGGCGTGCTCCTAACACCCCCGGAAGTAAGTAAAATAGGCCCCAATAAGCTAGTGTACAACATAAAACGTCTGAACTTTTTGGGCAACTATTGGGAAAATGAGTCATGCACAAAAGACCCATTAGGGTCGCAGCGCTGAGAGGTCAAAGGCCTATACGACTCATTAAACAATCTTCCATCTACAAGTCACTCTTTACTGCTTGTTGTTATTTTTAGTTTGTTTCAATCATTTTTAATATAGTTAAGTGTGGCCTTAAGCACTGTTTTTTCTAAGGCCACTATTTTCCAGGAAATAAGTTTCATTGGAAACTGCCCTTATTATATTTTCTATAACCATTTAACTGTGATCTACTTTTCAGCTGGTTAGAATTAATAGTTGTGAACTATAATATCCTTTTTAACAATTTATCGTAAATAGTCCCTTAGAATAACTACGAAATGACTATTGCGGATTTTGAAGTGTTTCGGAAAACCCACAAAATGTTTATATTATAGGTTGGTATTTCTAAAGACTCTCACTGGCAGTCAGATGAATAAGGCGAAATGGATATGTTGCCATAACAGTTTTTTTTTTTCACTGGTTTTAGTACTAAAGAATTAAGGCGCCATTGCACGGAAATAGTGTTAAGTGTTAACCTTAACCAAAATAACTTTCGATACAATACGAAACAGTATTTTTACATATTGCGCAAAATTAAAGGACTGGATAACTACATAAAAGTAATTCTTGTCTGTTAATAGCAAAAGGCTACGTTTAAAACACATGTAGGAAACGCAAAACAAATAGTCACCAAGAGAGGCGTAATACAAAGATGTCTGTTTCTTTCGTACATAAGTTACACTTTCATTTAGAGGAAGTTTCCTTTAGTCCATTACAAGAGATCATCAGAATATACCAGATTTTAAATAACTTTAGGTAAGTTCATAATGTCTATGTGGCTAATAGTAAAACCAATTGGAAAAACTCCTTAAGCGACATGCCGAAATGGGAGAGTAGTGTAGTTAACGTGTTAATGTATGACAATACTAATAATGATAATTTTCAATTATACGAGTCTTAGCTTCAAAATATGGTTTTTTAGATAATTAACGAATAGAGCATGTCGGCATATTAAAACATTTAGGTTACTCGGTATCTGAACACAACATTGAACAAACCAGAACAAGGTTCCGGAATATGGAGAAATTACTGTGCGACAGCCATTTAAATCTGGACATAACTTTTCTATTTATAAAAAAAAGTATTTGCCTTCTGTCTTTCTTTATGCTGTTGAATACTTGACCTTTATTTAAACTTAGTTACTGAAAGGGTTAAGTATTTGAAACATGGAGATTCCGTAGAATGCAGAAAATCCACTAGCTTGATTGTGCTTTGTATACGTCGCTATTGTAACGAATGGAAAGAAACAGAAAGCTGAAAAGAAGAAAAATTTTCTCTGTCTGTATTTGATATGGAACGGTTTCACCAAGTTTGGGCAACTGCAGTCAATAAAAACACAGAAAGCTATTTCAAATAACTAAAAATAAAAAAGATTAAATGAAAATATTAGAACCTGGACAAAATCGCACAACGCTAACAGCTGAAGGTGAAGAAGAGCTTGCAGTAGTTGCCTCCAATCATTGCCAAGGAGACGACAAAAAAGTATATCACTTTCGAACTCACTTTAGATTTTGTAGATTGTCAGAATAGACAGTAAAGGTTGGGTCTTCTTTGGACCTAAATAATTGAGATGATATACTGTTATCAGATCACTATAATTAGTGTTTAGGGAAAAGCACGCAACAATATAAGAAATCCAGATGCGTCAAAACTGTCGTCTCACCGATGCTATTCCACTTATATTCTGATTATACAATCCTAAAAAAATCCTGGCGTTAGGTTACAAAACATCTAAGATTGACTCAACGATGTATCTAAAAATGTGTATCTGACGAAAAAAAGTCGATAACCAAGAAAACATTGGACGTGTCCTTTCCGCTTATTTTAATAGAAACTTCCCCCAAAAGGGTAAACATCTTTGACTGTAATAAAATGAAAATTGGTTCGTCGAAAAGAAATCCTTTCCAAAATAAAACCAGCCAGAAGTGATTTTGAAAACTTAGATCTGCCTAAGGCAATCAACATGGAATTGAAACGTGGACTTTTAAATATGTTTTACTACAGTATTTATGTAATATATGAGTATATCTATAAATTTTGAAACACATTAGGTTAGGCTATGGATTGCAATTATACTCAGGAAAACCTCTTGAACATATTACAATCGATTGGTGAAAAAATATCTTAATGATTAACAGAAAGGTTTAAAAAGTTAGAAATAATGTTACCAGGAGCGTTTTTAATATGCGAATGGTTTTGTGCCACTTGGTTAGTAAAAAAACCTCGTAGAAAGTAGCTAGAAATTTAATTAGTTTTTTGAAACTGTCAAATGCCTTTTCTGTTGATAAAACGGTTTTTTGTGATGAAATCTACACCGACTTAATCACAACTTTAATTTTAAAACATGTCGTGGTTGTCATTCCTAATTCATACGTACATATCACATGGCGTTTCGTAATTTATGAATACGGCATAAAAATCCAATTTTCGCTGCAACAATAACAGGAGTGTATGTAGAATAATCGGCCTGCGCTCCGGTATCGCACCCGATCTGCTTTATTTACCATTATTAAAACAATAAATTCGCACCAACGTCACATTCTGTATTTTTATTATTTTTGTTGGCGACAAGTGATCTGCATTGTGAGCCACGTTCCCATTATAAATATCTAAAATAAACTGTTTTAATCTAGAATAAACGCCGTGAAATACGCCTGCTTTGCACCGGCGACCCAAAAATTGCCTCCATAAATATCACTTTATTAATTTTATAATATGTTTCATGAATTTTATTCAGCACTTTTGTTGCGAACACCAAACATCTATTTAGCTCAGCTATCACACCTCTACGCAAAGCACTGCCTAATCTACTATATTTACATTTTGATATATTGCCGTAAACTCAGCTTTTTATTGGCTAATGGCAAGAATTCGTCCATATAGTTTTGTCGAAGCAAAAATCCATACTTTCGTATCCCCACCAGTGTAAAAAGAGCAAACCTCCTGTCTTTAATTACCTTGTTACCATAGTTATCCTACATATTTTCCAAAGATTCTGAAATGGACTGTTCCACAATTATTAAAATATTTTAATTTATCGATATAGGATGCGCCATGTTTTATTTAAGTTCCATTTGATTTTAATAATGTTTCCTTTTTATTCAAAGATTGCCTAATAGGATTTTTTTTTTCTTAAGACAGTTTAAATCATGGAAATTGTTATTTAACGCAGTGTAGTTTTGAAAGACATAACTTGTGAGTCTAAACCATTTCTTGTTGTTTTTATTCTAAGCCCACATTTTGTAGTACCTACTTATAACTTATATTCTAAATATAATTAATTATAATTTCACTTAATGTGTAAAAACTTCGCCGATTACAATTTTAGCTTAGTAAAATAGTTAGGATACAGTTTCACAAAACTAGTTTTTACGTTGTTTTTGAGAATAGTAATTAGCCAACTTAATAATCTTTACATTAAAGTATATTAAAGTGTGAGGGAAGGTAAAAATGATATCTAGCTAAACAGGTGTGCGTTGCAAATCCGCGGTGGTTAAATCCAAATCCTTCCTAAGCTGTGTTAGCCTTAACAATTCAGTAATTGTCGTGCAAGAATAAAGTTTTCGATCAAAATTAGAGAGCCTCATTTGGCGCATAGCAACTTTTATCATTCAGTTGTGTCGTAGAAATCGCGGTAATTTTAGACTCGTTCTGTATACTAGATTAGGTTATAAAGCATGTTAGTTCCTCCACTGCGACCTTAAGTCTATTGTGGCTCACGCCTCATTGTTTTATATTTCACCCATTAAATCTAGCCTTTTAGAAAATTTGACCATTTTTTAGGATGAAAGTTGATCCAGATATACTGGATCTTGCCAAATAATAGGTGCATGATTCTGCCCGCTGCTGGACAGGAAGACATTGCACGTGATCTGCTGTCTCGTTACTCTCCATACGCAGTATTCACTCGGCTTGTTGTCCAAGCCCAATCTTGTGCAGGTACAGACCGACCAAAGTTTGTACCTGACGGCTGTACAACTCTAGAAGTTTTCAGCCGCTGGTAAATGCCTTAGAGTCGTACATTTTGCAATTGTTTATGTATCTGTTGTTGCATCCGTCCAGGTCTTTGATATGTACGTTTAGCTGTACATAAATATATGTCCAGGGAAGGTTCTGGTCCTATATAGCTCGCTCCGGCATCTTCTTTGGTAAGAACGTCAACCGTTTCATTGCCTTCAGGGCCCGAATGCCTTAGTATCCAGACCAGAGACATATTGTTGTAGCTGCTTAGATCGTAAAGGGCAATCTTGCAACTCCATGCCGTTTTTTTAATTTCAGCGTACTTGCAAGTACTTTTATAACAGCTTGGCTGTCGAAAAGTATTTTGATTGTTTTGTATGTACAACAACTTTGTTTTATCTCTCAGCACACATCTCGTTGGCGTATGCTTTATATATAGTATACTATATGGTTGCATTTCTGCCTCGGAGCTTCTCCCTCATGTACCGTTGGCTGTCTCTGACTCGGTTTTGGAGCGGTTTTGTGTACACTCAATCCACAGAATGCTCTTATCCAAACAAACAAAAATGTCGCCCACAGCTTCCTTTCCTGCAGGTCCTTGCGTCGTCGGCGCTGGCTTCTACAGATTGTTAGCTGTAGGTTATCTTGAATGGATTATCTGTCTCATATGAACTACCTTGATCAGAATTTTATTTCAAAAAAGAATAGAAAATTTGCACCACATGCAGCAGTCATTATGATAATGTGTATAATTTTTGGCTAATTGTCTTATTTTGTCAAAGCCCCTCTTGCTCTAGTTTTAAATGCACAAAAACGACCAAGAATAATTTATTTACGAATTACATGACATATACTTGTCAAAAAGTTGCAGCAACTTGACAGTAAACAATCGTCATGACAGAACATTTGCTTTATGGCGAGGTGGATTTTATTTAATGTTCTCTTGTATATTTTCTCTCGTATTGTATCTTTGGCGTACTAATCTATAGTCCCGATGATTTTAAATCATTCATACATTTTTTGTTCCTAGTAAGATATGAAATGTACTTCCTTGTATTATTCTATTTTTAAGCATCCCAAGTTGTGCCGATATTGTTTAGTTGATTTTTACGTGATACTTTGCCGTGATTTTAAATAAACTATCCAATTGAATTGGAAAAAAAACATATATATAAACAAAAGTCAACTAAAAACACTATTATTGACTTTTTAATGTTTGCTAGAGCCGACGTGTTTTTTAAAGGCAACCCGATTGTCAACGTTGAGACGTCTGTTGCGGTATGGAACAAAATAATTTTTTTTGAAAACCATTTTTTTCAAATATCAATTTTTCCTCGCATACTGTTCAATCATCAATTCCGCTAATGGTTATAGTTCTTGCAGTGATTCAACAACGAAAACTTGTTTAAATAAAAGAATGTTGGTACGTGCCAGAAGTCAATATAAAAGAAATGTCTAGTTAATATGAGATCAGTAGTCTGTGCAAAACTACTATAAATGAATACTCAAATTGTAGTCAAATTAATGAAACAAAACATATTTTAAATAAGTGACACTAAGCTTGTAATCTGTAATAAGTTGTAATAGGTACACTTTGAAGAGCCCAGTTCACCACAACACATTTTTAGACTTAACGATCGTTCCGTCAATGGCGAGGATTAAATAAACTAAACAACTTAATTCTTTGAATGATAATGCGCATTTTGTTTCCAAAAGAATATTGGGATCTAAAAGGGTGTTTTTGGTGTATTATCGTCATCAAACTGCCAAACAAGTCAAATTTTAAAGTTGTCCTAATGACTAAATATTAAATGAAGAATAAAATGAACAATAAGTATTTATAATTTTAATATTTTGTAATCCTAATTTTCTTAATGAGTCATTATGCTAGGCGTGACAGGTGGAATATGTGTATTATTCACCATGATTCATTGTATTTGCTCTATATTTATGTTAGTCATTGGTGGGGTGTTTTGAAAAAATGGTAACGAAATACATCATTATTACATCTTTTAATATAGATAATATAAGAAGACTGTTTTAATGCATTTACTCACCTGGGCCTACTAATTTTTTATAGCATTTAAAAAAATGTACTGAACGCGTAATACATATTTAAAAAAAATTGAAAGTATTTTAAGTACACTTGGAGAACCCAAATCACTACAGCACTTTTTAAAAACCTGACGATAGTTTCACTAACCAAGTTAGCACCCTCAGAGGGTGAATAAGTACGTGATATAAAAATATCATAGGTACAATAAGTCCTTACTTTTAAAAACCAAATAGTTCAATAAATAATGTTCTGTTGAATTGATAGTATATAAAACGTTTTTAGCCACATCAACAAATAAAATATTAATTCATCGATTGTTGTATCCCTACCTTTGTGCAACCGTTCCATATTAAATATACACGTTGAAATTTTCCCTGGCATCTCACATGTTTGTTATCTTCTCTTCTTCTTGTTCACCCTTTCAATCGGGTGTAGATAAGATAACAAGCATTTGTGTATTTAGTATATAGTTCTTGATCAATTTCGGTGGTATTTCGTAAAATTCTTTTCAAAACTTGTGTTTTTCATTGTTAGTTATTTATGTATGTTTACCCTTGTGTAATCTTGTGTAAAGTTTTGGTGAACTCACTATTCAGGTATGGTGATTATGTGTATGGTCCTTGCCTGACACGTCTGGACGGGCACCGCATCCAGAAGGTGTAGAATTGGTGTGTGAGATTTGTTCTCCACGTACCCCGTTTTGCTCACGTTACGCCGTACATGCGGGAACTGGACTGGCTGAACATACAAGAAAGGAGACTTGTTCACTATGCCACCTTAGTAATCCAAGGTTGTTCGGGAAAAGAAACCTGATTACCTATATGACTGTGTCAGCCTTTGACCTAAGGTACATGACAGACTCCTGCGAGGCACGAGTTACTTGACTGTTCCTATACATAGAGCTGCAAGTTTTAAAAAATCCTTTTGTTACTTGATATCTTACCTATTCAATTATCTGCATAGAAAGGGTATAGCTTTCCTTTCAATAAGGGCTGTAAAATATGCTTTGGGACAGAGTCTGTTAGCTGGGACACATGAACTTGATATTACCCTGTTTTAATTTTTTTTTCTGTAGCTGGATATGTTGAAAAACAGTTCACCGAACATGTCCATTTGTACTGTGAGTGCAATAAATACTATTATTATTATAAATATGCATGGTTTCGTTCAGTCTTGATTATTTATTTGTTTGATTTACACTTGAATTTCTTAGTGGTCTCCAAGATAAGGTTTCCTCGACCATTATCACTTGGCTACGATTCTGGACTTTAGATTAACGTTTCCGAATTGCTGTGTTATGGAGCGTCCTGTCCTTGTACTTTACACTTTAAATTATTTCATTATTTAAGTGTTCTATACCTTTATACCATGTGCCACAATATTTGTACTTTGTATGTGCTGCTGTTTTATGGTGGTTTTAAGATTCCACCACCTATTATTTGGTACTCTGTCGATGTAAATTTATCTTCCCTATTGATAACTTGAAACAGAGCTGAAGTTAGTGAAAGTAAAACGTACCTGTAGTATATTTTCTTATATTATAGGATCTGTTAGGTACGCCTCTGGACCATATAACATTTACAGACAACAAAAGCATATCGTTTCTAAGGAACATAAACGACCAAAAATAAAAATTTTATTTCTCCTGATAAATAAACATTTAAAATAAATAGGGTTTTTGTGAGTGAGTAAATATTTATGTAACGTTTTAAAACATAATACTTCCAATAAATTTCATTATGTTTTATCTTTGATTATTTTAAGAACGTTTATTATGACATCAAAAGCTTAATTTCATTCGTTCAATAGAGATATTCATCATGTTTCTACGTATTTGCTAATATTTTTAATTTAAAAAACCTTATATAAAGAAAATCATTTTCAATGGATTGAATGCAGTACATATTTATATGCAACGTTTATTTCTTTTATGCCGTCGCTTAGCTTGAATCATGCGATTTCGTTTATAGAATATTTATAGCTATGCAAAAGTCTGAAAATAGTACAAAATGAAATAGATTTATAAATGTTTTATTATAATTGAATGCACGTGTGTTCCATTTCAACTTTTAATGAAATTATTGCCGGCATTAAAGCTTCAGTCTTCGTAATGTAATAAGTTAATTATAACGGGAAGTTTGTAATTGTAATTTAAATAATATAGGGCATCTGTAATTAAGGCTTTGTATGCACGTACAGAAAATGGAGCAGATTTAGTCACAGCAATCTTCTGTGGTAATTTTCTTTCTCTTAGAAGATTTATACAGGACAGCTTAACAGAGAACGGTTTTTTTGTCAAACTTTAGACGTTGTGTTCTTCAAATATTTTGAATGGTATGATTTTAAGCTGGTGGTCAATAACCTACGAGGAGGTATTGAAAGGTAGTCGGCCAACAATAGAAAACACAATATTTTTTAAACAAAATTTTATTATCATAATTTCTAAGACATACACATTCAACAGAAAATTCGTAAAGCAATTCTAAATTATGTAAAAAAAAACTATTTGTATTTTTCTTCAGGGACACATAATATGACCCCATTGCTTGTCGAAAATCCTTTACCTTTTAAATGTTTGTTGAGCTTTAAAAATAAATGGCAATTTAATGGTGCTAAATCACGAGGATAGGGCGGGCGATCAACCAATTAGAAATTACTCTTAGTAATTGTTTACAGTGCAATCAACCACTTGTAAGCAGGGGCGTTGTCTTGGAAAAAGAGTACATCTTACCTGACCTGACCAGTTTTTCGCGGGTTTTTCACAATCTTATCACTATGGTTCCTTGTCAGAGTTTTATGTTGCTTCAGAAAATCGATGAAAATTGTCCCTTCCATGTCCCAGAAAACTTAAGCTAGGACCTTACCAGCCGCCTTTTCAACACATAATTTCTTGTGTCGTTGAGAATTGAGATTGCTCTTTAGTCTCTGGATTTTAATGATAGACCCATGTTTCGTCTATCTGACAAGGCGGCCCAAAAATTAGAGGAATCTTCTTAAAAACGGTGGTACATTTCCTTCGATATTGTCAAAAGAGCTCGCTTCGAGCATTTCGGTTCTAGAGTGGTAACAAAAATTGGTGCTCATCTTTGATATTTGATCGTACTTGTTTAAATTCTGCAACCCGGTTTTTAATAGTAGCATACCAATGACATTGATCACCGACGGTTACCAGCCCATCAGAAAAAGTTTCTTTACCCGATGACCCTTTCAAAAATAAATACTTAATACCGGACCGAAACTATTTTTTATATCTAGCGTTCTCTTAGACATGCTGTTTTCAACAACTGTCAGTTTTGTCACTGTCCAGCTTTTGGTTGTCAAAGTTTGACATCTTATTTATAAAACATCAAAGTTGCTACATAGCTAGTCCCCCGTGGGTCCGGAGACTAACTAGAAGAATAGGCCCATGGTAACTCCTGCCTGTCGTACGAGGCGACTAATCGGAGTCAAGCAGGTGGTAGTGGACTTTTCCTTTACGTGATAGTAAAGGATTTTTTCACGCTCGAGGAGGTACCACCCTTTACATCAAGGGGCTGGTGAAGTCCCAACGGACGTTTCCGGTTCTGGTGTATGAGTCGGTTTCCCTTATAAACAAAAATGATTATGGCTAAAATACCCCTCCATTCGGTTATCCGGGAGAGGGGTGTACAGGGGGCGCCGGCATCAAGATTTAACATATCCTTCTCGAATATATGTGGCCTAAATTCTAACCTGAACTTCGTCCACAATTTCCTCCAGGCTAATAGGCCCCAACTCCTCTTCCTCGCCGAAATCCAAATCAGTGACAAAACAGCCACGAATCACCTTAATTTCCCGGGGTATGAGCTCCTACTTCCTTTAGAGTGCATGGAGGCGTGTGCGCATACGTCCGTAGCAATCTACCCTGCACCCGACTCCCCAATTTAGAAACTGTAAGAAAAGACATACTATGGAAAAAACTCTATCTCAGGGCTGCAACTGAATTCATCTGTTGCATGTACCGGTCACCTTCTGACAACAACTTTTTCCAGCTCTTCGACTACCTTTCTGAAAAAACCGACCATCTGATTTCTGAATATCCTTCCTCCGAGGTCACTATTCTTGCTGACTTCAATGTCCATAATAAGGAACGGCTAGGATCTTCAAAAACGGATCCACAAGGGAGAGCAGCTGGGGCCTTTGCAGTCAGCAATTCTTTAGCCAATATGGTTCAGTAACCTACTTACTTTCTACGCATCCCAAAACACAGCTCAAATCCCGTGGATCTTCTTCTTACTACTACAAAACCTGAATGCTATAAGATATCAGTCACCACCCCCCTTTGTCGCTCACACCACGGCATGGTCACTGCTTCCTGCGCAATGCAACCCGAGGTCACACAGTCATCACACCCACGTATCGTTTGGCACTACTCTTTAGCCCAATTAGATGAGGATCGCAGACTCATGGAGGGATCTGTCTCCGTGGATCTCCAAAAAATATTAGACTAGGGAAGTAGAAATCTTGTACAATTCAACCCCACCAAATCTCAGTCTTGCTTTCTTTCTCATAAGAGATACACCAGCCCTAGACCCATCACAATAAAGAACCAAGTTATTCAAAGTAATGAGTCCTTTTCACTTGTTGGTCCACTTGATCCACAGAAATCTGTGGATCGAAATCTCAATTGGCACCAAGATGTGACATCAATTGCAGAAGCGGCTGCTAAGAAATTAGGTTTCCTCTTCCGGGCTTGCACATACTTTTCACCAGCTAATCTCTATACCTTATATACTTCACAAATAATGCCAAACCTCGATTACTGCTTCCACATCTGGGGTGCTGCTGCCGCTTCTACACTCGCTATCCTGGACTCCATTCAGAAGAGAGCTATACGTCTCATCGGTGACGCTACCCTCACCCAAAGGCTGCCATCCCTTGCCCACCGACGTGCCGTTGATGACCTCTCTCTCTTTTATAGATATCTGCACGGACACTGCCCAGAGGAGCTTTCTTCCATAGTTCCTCCACCTGCTGCCTCCAACAGATCTACCAGGGGAACAGAGCGAATGCACCCTTTTACTGCCCAGTTTACCAGACATAGAGCAATTTGTTATGCCCGCTCTTTTGTCCCGAGGACTTCCAAGTTGTGTAATTCCTTGCCAGCACATGTTTTTCCTTCTCCTCCGAACCTCCAAACCTTCAAGTCCAGAATTAACAAGTTGCCTCTTTCCTCCTTGTCGACACCCATGGTACGATACTATTTAGGCTGTAAGCCCTCGTGGTGTGTTGTTGAAATATATAGCCACTAAATTCAATTTAGCTTACCGGAAATGTTCCAGGCTATTTAGATATCAATAATCCCCTTATGTCCCTTATAATTTAATACAGAAATTAACTAAACATGGTTACTTATTATATAGAATAAAGTCTTAAGTTTTCTTAAACACAAGTAGTAAGTCTAATTTTTTCTGCTTCCAATACCTACGTTACTCTCGTTATGAAACTAAATAACGATGTCTTAAGCGGGGCTGCAAGGAATGCTGGCAGCCGGGTAGCAGGAATTGAGAGGCGGCAATTGCATCTGCGTTTCAACTAAGGTAATCGTTAATAACCATGTAAATTAGTTTTACTAACATTTAAGAATCATGTTTAATATTAATAAAAGTCTATAAGCAGCCAGTACGTTATGGTAGCAAGCTTTCATAAAAATTTTTCGAATTCCAATAACTTGCCTAGCATAGAAATTTCAATGTTGCTACTTGTATAATATTAATAATAAATTAAAATTATGAAAATCTTTCTAAGTGCAGCATGCAGGTATTCAGCAAAATCAGATTATTATTTTTGATCGTACATTTTTGTGAAAAACATTGTATGTTTATAGTGTATGTTTATATCTATCAAAGCAATACATCTTGGCTCAAATCTTTTTTTGTTGTAAAAACCAGGTAAAAAAATAACTGATTCAAAATATAGCTTTTTTTTAGAGGCTCTAATTTGCGCTTATTTAGACACTTTTTGTTTATTTGACAACACGTAACCTCTATATTAGTGAATTTTCTCTACGAAAATTGGCTAAGAAAATGGCGAATTTGTCTCTTGAATCAACAGGTCTCTAATGCTAATTATAGACTGCAAACTTCTATGTAGTCACAATACATATATATTTTTACCGAGTGTATATATATATATATATATATATATATATATATATATATATATATATATATATATATATATATATATATATATATATATATATATATATATATATAAGCAGACTAATAGGGAATTACGGTCGTTATTGTCTCCAAATTTTAAAGTTTCATTAAAGGCCATCGACCTCATAAATCTATGGCCATTGAAAAAACTCAAGTTCTTTGCTGAAACATGCTCTACGTTTCGCACCTTCTTTGGCACTTCACCAGGAACGTAGAAAGAGTTACAGCTATGATATACAATCGAAAGTTAACTTAGAATAACTTACCGAAAGCTGAACACAGTATGAGAAGCAGCCAGTAAAGGGAGCATACAAATAAGTGAGACATCTAACCGGTTTTGATACTTTACACACAACAAACACACAGGACACACAGGGCAACACCATAAAATCTTGGTTACATGGTCACATTAACAAAACATCGTAAGTTGAAGTGAAAAATCTCATGTAACCCATGAGGTCCATGACAACGTTTTGATTGACAGCTGACTTTTCTGTCATGACATATGTACCATATATATATATATATATATATATATATATATATATATATATATATATATATATATATATATATATAAACTAATAGTGTAGACTTTATCGAAATCATCAGTGACCAGTCACTTCGGTTAGCTAAATACATACCTAGATAATTAAAATGTTGGGGATAAGTATGTATTTTAAGCTATTTTTTGCTTTGGTTTCTGTTATTATCATAATTTTATTGGGCATACCTCCTGTTCAAAGAGCTTTATAAAATTAATTGGACCTATATTAATGAAACTAAATGAGTGGCTTAGAAATATTTGATATTATGTATGGGTTCAAAATTACTGACATTATCGTGAACTGAATGAATTATATATAGAGAGCTCATAGTTACTTCGTACAACTACATTGATATTAATAAAAGGTAAAGTAATTAGGCAGCCAGTTAATTAATTGTTTCCATCTATAATAATTATACATATAAAGTATTGCCTGACATAATATGTACAGCCTGTCTCAATTAAATGAACTCTCACACGTACTGACTCCTTATTTTCATGTATTATTCATAAAATAAACTGTTCAGCATTTGTTATTACGATACAAATACGTTCTGAAGATAAAGTTTTCGTGTTTCTTAATATAAATTGTTAGAATTGTCCTAATTACAAACATAATTTCATTATATAATTTTCTTTGTCGCCTGTAATTTCAGCAACCTTGTCAGTAGACTTGAATAACAACAGTTCACTTGATCGATATTTTGTCTAGCATTTAATGTTAACTAAGGAAACAAAAATAAATATAACTTTGGTTAACGAATTGCCATGTTTTTCAAATTAACATTTTACGTATATGTAATTTTATTAATTACGTTTTAAATTTTTGCATATGTGCAAGCTTGGTTACACCTATTTTGACTAATTTATTTAAAAGTTTTATGTTATTTGAATTACACAATCAGATACAATTCGATACAAAAATTAAATAGGTATATGTATCCAGTTTTGTCCTTATTTTAAACTAAACATTTAAAAGACATTTGTACAACCGAAGACTTGTTATTATAAACAGTGTCTACTATGAAAATTTAAAAATATTTGCCGCTTTAATGTAAAACACATTTAAAAAGTTGTTATTATTAACTCACTTTAATTACCAACCATGATAGGTGCTCCATAGCTTCATATTTTGCCAGATCGTCTAAATTTTTGCTCAGTTCAACGATTTTTGCTTCAGTTTCTGGTTTGGTCCAACAGAACTTACATACAGTCACGTCTTTACTTAAAACGCCAGAACCCAGTTTAAGTGTGAAGTAATGTAAACTTTTAAACAGTTAACATCTTTTTAGCAAATTTTCGCTAAGGTAGTGCTACGACTTTAAAACTTTGAGAAAATGTTATTAATATATGGCCCTTGAGCCTTATATCATATTAATTTAGATATATTTTCCAATGGGCTTCAATTTAGCTTCTGATTTTTTTTTCTAAACATTGATTGGTTTTTCACAGGTAAAATTTATATTCTTTGGAATCATTTTCTGAAATTTCCAGGTCAAGATAGTACGATTTACCAAATTCATGAATTTTCATACGCCAAACATACTTTTTTGCACCCCAAAATGTTAAGAAGAATATTAAAAGAACGTATACATATAATGTGACTGTAAACAGATTGGTTGTTTGAAAAGAGGGAAGTACCAAGAAGTCCAGTACAGTCTGGCCGCAGACTTAATGTTGAAATAGGTAACGGCAGATTTAGTTTAGCAATAAATGAACGTTAAAACGGTCTCTAGGTCGCTCTGAACACAAATAAATATAAACGAAGCTGACTCATCGAAATATATCCTGCTTCAAACGCAGATTGGTTCTGTTTTTTTGGCCAAATTAGCTAGCATGTGTTATGCACTTTATACTAAATTAAGATCGTTGTTTCCCTGTTTTATCGTATCTTTTTGAGGCATTTATTTAGTTTATTTCTTTACATCGGCCTTTTTTCACAAAGCAGTTTCACTGCCAAGTCTCTAAATTTAGCCGGACTCCTTATATGTTAATTATAAACTCAAAATTTATAACATTTTGAACTATGATTCTTAAATTCACTTAAAGATAAGTGTGTTGGTTTAATTATTTAATCTAAATTTAACGAAGCACAGGTACAAGTTATGAATCTATTGTGATTTTATTTTATTAGGTTATTGTTAAAGGGTAGCATCAAGGATATAGTTCCCCTTTTGCAAATTGTCGAAATTAGGCTTATTTGTAATAGGGTGTCAGCATTGTAAGGGTATAATACTTAATCTTCATTTATTCTTGTAGATACATTTTTAACCAGAACAGTCATCAAAGGTGCGGTTCATGCTCAGTGAGCAATAGAAAGCGATGCAATGAGGGAACATGTCTGTGCTGTATACACATATCACGTGACTTTGACACCCAATGGCCATCGGGATAGGTAATTACGATAATAAACAGTAATTATAATCAACTGTTTAAATACATTATGGACGACATGACTTGGAACTTGGATCTGAATGACTTACGTATTCAGCATTACCACTACAGCAGAGTCAAACGATTGTTACTGCCTACCTCTCAGTACGTTGAATGTCTTTCATTTTGAATCTGCTAGATATAAGTAGTATGATAATTTATTCTTCAATTATGTGTTCAAGCTAGTAAGTGTTGAATCGCGACCAATTAAATTCGGTAGCTATATCTGTTGTCATAATTAGTTAGAAAAGTTGTTAATTGTATCTACCTCTGTTCACAATTAAACAGGTTGTTGGCGACGACATTATTGCTTTTATTGTGTTTAATTATGGTTTTGTTTGCAACCAGCTAAGTTTAAATTATGCTACATTGTGTCCGTAAATTATGGAACAAATTTTGTCGTCACTTACTTCGATTTTCGCCAGTTTGTGTGGTGGGTTCAAAATGTGACAAAATTGATTTTCATATTAGCGTTGTTGTCAAATTTATAGTTGTCGTAGAGAAGCCACCAGCTTTTTAATTTTAAATGGAACACCTATACCTATGTTTTTACTTAGTTTAAAAAGTAATTTCAATTCGAGTTCAAGGATTAAATGTTGATTGGCTTGTTTCTTAAAACAATTAAGAAAAGTGAATAATTTGAAATATGCA